>QANZ01030913.1:32996-65881 GCA_003254925.1 Chamaecrista fasciculata | reverse complement strand
GTGGTTTGAAACTTGACACTTTGGTACCCTGTGGTATTCTCCATTAACACTTTGGTACCCTTTGGGGTTATTTTGTAATTTTAACCATAACAAATTTTGCAAAAATTATATATTGACCCCAAAAAATTTTCAAAAATTACAAATAGGTCCCTGGATACATATTATCTAGGGACTAAAATGAAAACTTTTAAAATAATTAGGGGTCAATGTATAATTTTAGTAAAATTTGTTGTGGTTAAAATTACAAAATAAACCCAAAGGGTACCAAAGTGTTAATGGAGAATACCACAGGGTACCAAAGTGTCAAGTTTCAAACCACGGGGTACCAAAGTGAAATAGGGTCAAACCACAGGATACCAAAGTGTAATTTACCCTAAAATATCATCAGAAAATAATTGAAGGAATCTAAATTTATGAGACATCACCCATGCCATTTAAGAGGTAAAATTATATAAAGTTGCTCAAAAAGACATATCAAATATGATATGGTTGTCTGGTTGGTTGGCTTGGAGTGAAATGTGAGGTCTCCACTCTCAAATATGAAACATGCTTTCCAGTTTCCACTATTATATGTCTATCACAAGATCTATTAATGGCCACAAAATTCTGGGTCCACCCGATAATAATATTATCAGTATGTAATATTGAAATAATAATTAGTTGAATTATAGACTTCATTCTCTATTAATTATATAATTGAAAAAATTGAGTTTAAAAGGCCACCAACTTGTAATCTTGTATATTTTACTCAATAATAATTAAATGAATGCATTAATTTGTAGTCTAATCTCCAACCTCAATATTAATATAGCATTTTTAATGAACAAATTATTGTTCGTAATTGACATACAATAAATAATGATAGAAGCTTACTAATTGACAAGACACAGTTCCATGTAACAAACATCAGTACCGATATAAACAACTATTTGGATAAGAATGAATAAACTAGGAAGAAGCATCAAATTTAGGTACATGATTAAACTAAGTTAAATTATTAATATTTGTTATGGTTACTATAATTTCACTCTAACAAACTAGAATGTGTCAGAGACTTTATATTAATTGTGAAAAGGGCTAAAAAAGTTTTGGATGAAATGTCAGAAGGGAGACCTACGTTCACAAAAGTCAATAACAAATAAATTATATTATAGAAAACTCAGGACTCTTTGGGAGCCCTATAATCTCAATTTTATCTCAGTCAAATATCATCTCATTTTAGAATTAGATTAACAATAATGATTAGGTGTTTTTGAAACCTCCATCTCATCTCATCTCATCCACATCATCAAGTCATTCACAACATGATCTCATTTTCTCTTACAATTACTATTTTATTCCTACTTATACACCTATAATTACATATACTTTAATACAAATATAAAGAAAAACTAGACAAAATAGTAATTTTACATACCCTTATTTATTACACTTATAATTTTCTCTCTCTACCCATCATTTCTCATCATTTTTTTCTCTTTTCCACTCACACTTTTTCTCTTTCTCTCTCTCACACACACATACATCTCTCTCTCTCTTTCACACACCCCACACAAACTCTTATATATATATATATATATAGAATTTATATTAATTTAATTAAACAAAAAATTTACAATATTATTATTTTTTTAGTTGCAATATTCCTCATTATTCAATCATACTTGTCTCTTATATTATTATAGAAAGAGTAATGCTATAAAAAGATTCATTGCTTAAGCAATGGACTTTTTATAGTCTATCTCTCTCTTTATCAAATCAGAAATTGAATATAAAACTTTGATGTGAGAGTGATTGATAGAGAGAGATAAACTGTAAAACTCTATTGCTTGAGCAATACAGTTTTTTATTGAGGAATGATAAAAAATTATTGAAATGGGCATAAAATAAGACAATATCAGATATTGTATTTTCTTTAGTTTTCGGTTGTTCTGAGTTTGGATATGTTCTATATATGAGGACAGTGGTTCTATCCATATTTTTTTTGTCAAATTAAAGGACTCCTAAATCTAATAACGGTTATGTATTGAATGGAGAAAATACAAAATGACCCACGTGTATGTACAGGATGGAAAAATATAGGGTTAAAGGGTCAATTTAGTCCTAAATGTATGCCTTAATATTCATTTTGGTCCATTATATTTCAAAATATTCAAATTGCTCCTAAATATTTGCAAAATCTTTCATTTTGGTCCCAACTATTGAATATGGCTTGTTTAGAGCTACGTATTGTTCCCGAAGAATACTTTCTCTTTTTGGTTGTGACCAAAACGAAACATTTTACCAGTATTTAGGACCAAAATGAATCATTTTGCCAACATTTAGGACCAATATGAACATTTTGAAACATAATGGACCAAATGAATATTAGGGCATACATTTTGGATCAAAATGAACCATTGACCGAACATTTTTGTGTTGTTTTGTTATTTGCATTATGGTCCTCAAACTATTCTTTGTTATTTTTTTCGTTGGATTTCATAAATAGATCCGATTATTGATGACTGGGATTTCGTGTAAGCCCCAAGTTATCATTTACACATGTTAGGGATTGATTAATAGGACCGGTACAAATTTATGGACCAAATTGTATTCTTAAAAATAATTCCAATATTATTTTTATTTTGACCCATCATCTCATCCACTTGGATTGACCTCTAACCCTTCATCCAAAATTTTCTCATCCTCACTCTTTCCAATAGCATATTACATATCTTATTATCTCCATCTAATTTCACTATTTCTTACCATTTATACCCCTATACAAGTTAATAAAATCCATAAACCTATTTCAACTAACCACAATCATTACATACCATTTTATATTATTTCACACTCTATTTCACATCATTTTCTCTAAAATCACCCAAACACCAATACATCATTTCATCTCATTCCATTACAACATAATCTCATCTCATTCAATAAAATTGACTTGGATTGAAATGCTCAGGCTGCCAAACAGGCCCTTATTTTTTGATCCTTGAATTATTACTGACTCAACAATTTAGTCTCTAAATTGTAGGAAAATATGAATTAGTCCCTGAATTTTATACTATCGTCAACCTATTGGTCCCTGAATTGTAGAAAAATACGAATCAGTCCCAGAATTTTACACTACTGTCAAGGTGTCAACCTTTTGGTCCTTGAATTGTAGAAAAATATGAATCAGCCCCTGAGTTTTATACTACAATCAACCTTTTAATCCTTGAGCTGTTAACTATTGTGGACCTTTACACCAAAGTCAGTGACCAAAAGGTAGAACGATGGTGTAAAATTCAAGGACTAATTCGTTTTTTACTACAATTCAAGGATTAAAATGTTGACGGTGATGTAAAATTCAGGGATTAATTCGTATTTTCTTGTAATTCGAGGACTGATTCGTATTTTTTTACAATTCAGGGACTAAATCATTCCGTCAGTAACAATTCAGGGACCATAAAAGTAAGTTTTCTCATTATTTAAAATTAATTAAATTATTTTTATATTAAATTTATAAATAAATTACTTAGTGTCACATAAATTGGTAATATAATATGGGTTCTTCTAACATGTGCCCGTAGGATACATGTTAAGATTTATTTTGATTGGTAATTTAAAAATTATATTTTAAATGAATTTTCTAGATTTTAAGATATGAAATGTTCTATTAACCAATTAGAAGAATCCTTAAAATGTGCATCCATATAATATTATTAAGAACAAAAGGAAAAAAAAANAAAAAAAAAAAAAAAAAAAGGTCAGTGATGATACTGACATACAATAATCATACATGACATGAAAAGTGTCAAAGTTAAGTGGTATTAATTATGATATGATCGAATCACGAAATTAACAAATTTTGTTTTGTATTTAGATGAGCATTTATTGGCATTTAATGAAAGTAGAGATGTAGTGGTGTGGGTACTGTGACTTAAAGTGAAAGTTGTACTTGTATCAACGGCAGATAGATAGTAAGATTGATGAACAATGAAGAAGATGAAGGCTTCGAAACGGTGACGTTTTGGGCTGTTAGAAAGAAGAAAAGAAAAGAAAAAAAGTGAACGGAAGCCTTTCTCTTAATTATCAGAGCCAGGTTTCGATCCTGGGACCTGTGGGTTATGGGCCCACCACGCTTCCGCTGCGCCACTCTGATTTGTTGAAATAATGCAATATACGTATTATATTTATTTAATCTTTTCATTTGTGGTTTCAGAAAATCCATACTTGTAAGTGTTTTTTGGATTAAAAGTTACCGAGAACGAAGAATGAAAATGAGATAATAGTGGAGACATACTAATAGTGTCACCCAAAAAAAAAAAAATAGTGATATCGTATTTTGAAATTTAAAGAAGAGATAATAGAAATTAATTTTCAATTTTCTATTATTATGAATAACTTTTGCATTGTAGATCAAATATTGAAATAACAAATGTACCAATAAATGTAGTTTATCATGACTTGAAGAGATTTGACTAATTTAGAAGAATTCGTTTCTGTTTAGTTCTGAATGTATTATAAATAACGTTTGTCATTGGCAACTTTGGATGTTTTTTCACTCATTCTAAGAGGACTTTCATATACTTCACACCGGAGTCTTTAATTTCCTCATCTTCAAAGGGGACTCTGCAATATCTTCATCATCTTCTTTTCTCTGATTCTGGACTGAGCAGAACCTTTTTTTTTTTTTTTTCATGTTTTTTGTTTGAACTTTCAAGCTATAATCTTTTACTCTTTTTCCAAAAAAACAAAATCCTGGTCAATGGAAATTCATTCAAGGGAGAGCCCAAAGGCAGCACAAAAAGGAAACCACAATAGGAATTAGGAGAGGAAGAAGCAATGGAAACAGAACCTGTATGTACACCCTTGAACCAGAAAATCAAAGATAAAACTAACCACTATTCAAAACTAGGGACACTATACTTTTAGTCTAATTAAGAGCTAGAGCTAACTTAGCAACTGTATTATTATCTGCAGAAGAATTGACTTGTCTGTTCACCCAAGAGCATTTGCAATCTGACAGCTTTTGAAAGCGTCTAGTGAATCCTGAATAAAAGGTTGAATCTGCCAAGGAATCTGGCTTCCTTCAATGCAATTAAGAAAATGAAGGTTATAAATTTCTATCAAATAATTTCCCAACGGATAATGCAAGCTTGTCAAAACTTCTTTGAGAGCCATTACCTCTACTTTAAGGGCAGAGGAAGAAGGGATTCTTTTTGTAAAGCCGGACAACAAGTCTTCCTTCTCATCCCTTGAATAAAATTTTTTAAAAAACCTCAAAATTGTTATTGCATTTTATATGCTAACTAATGAATTCTATTAATAAAAAATGTATGCTAACTAATGAATTCTATTAATAAAAAATGATGAATTAATTATAAGTTACGAACCTAAAATTGTTATTGCATTTTATATTAATCCAAAATTAAAATTATTTTTGTAATTAATAGTAAGTAGTAACCGAAAAACAAAACATTTCTTGATTTTTCAATGAAAATTTTAAGAGAATAGATTATTTACACAAAATCAAAAGTATCTTTCGTCACTTTTCAAAGTTCATGGGAGTTTTTTTTTTGCAAAGGTGACTAAAGCTCATCGGAGTTTTATGCATTTTAGCCTTAATATTTTAAAAGAACATTAATTCGATCAATAACATATTCTATAGAAGATCTTGAATTCTATGTGTGATAGAAGCCAGTCTCCAGATTCTTAGTCAAAAAGGAAAATGTGTCATACAATTCACCAACAAAACAAGATTCCACATACCTTAATAATCAAATTACTGGTGTCAGTAGTGGCTTGTTGAGAAAGTGAGCCTCTAAGTTTCCAAGCACAAGTTCTGCCATTACCTTGCTAGTTTCAATGGTGTCAGTCCCAACATGAGGCAAGAGCACAACATTTTCAAGGCCAAATAACTCTTCAGGGACGTCTGGTTCATGTTCAAACACATCAAGCCCAGCCCCACCTAGTCTACCTTCAGTTAATGCAGACACAAGCTCAGGTTCATTGACGTGTGGCCCTCGCCCGATGTTGATGAGTATGCCTTTTGGTCCTAATGCATCAATGACTCGACGATCGACAATGTGATGGGTTTCTTCAGTAAGAGCACAAGCAACAAAAAGGATATCAGAGTTAGCTGCTAGGTCAAAGATATTAGAGAAGTATTTGTATCCTGTGTCTGGTTTTTCAGATCTTGAATGGTAACTCACTGGACACCCAAATGCTACAGCTCTCTTTGCTATTGCTGAACCAATCCTTCCCAAACCAATAATTCCAACTGCTTTACCGCTAAACTGAAACGCACAATGTAATTCAATGAGAAACTGAAATGTAGAAATTGTTGAGAAGCTAGAAACCGTATCTTCCAATCCCATTAGGAACCTCAAAAACAGTTTAGGCATGTTGAAGAATTGCAGTGAGGTCTTCTTTCTATTTCTTCTTTATATATATATATATATATATATATATATATATATAATCCCCTATACTCTATGCATGGAAAATTGAAATTCTATGGTATATCTCAAGTTGTCAACATTCCTCCATTGAAATATGAAATTTGAAAATAAATGCTGCAACTATTAATGATTTTAAGAACATTACATTAGTCAGTGTTATAATGTAATGAACGCGAGCTATATAATTCCATGGTGGAACCAACAGGATATAAGAGTAAGTAATACCTATCTTTCCAAAGGTATTGAAATCTATGGGGCTGAAACAAAATCAATTTGATATTGGACTCAGAAGACCAAAATAGTATATCAAACAAAATATTCAATAAGGGTAAATTACACTTTGGTATCATGAGGGATAGATCGATTCCACTTTGGTACCATTTTCTTTCAAAAGTGACATTCTAGTACCCTGTTCTATTCATCATTAGAACTTTGGTACCCAAAACTCTTTTCCCGTTATTTTTTTATGGAAAAAAACACATGCAGATCATTCGCATGGTAAAAATTACGAACTATACCCGCTTTCAACTCAAATTTCATGATTCAACCTAAAAAAACGAAATCCTCTCCCTTCAAGTACATACTAAATCGTGTTTTTTTGGAGGCTGAATCGTGAAATCTGAACTTAGGATGGTAGATTAATTTTGTGTTTTTAACCATGTACATGACTGCGCATGCTTTTTTTTCCTTCAAAAGGTAACAAAAAAAAAGTTTTCGATACCAAAGTGCCAATGACGAATAGAACAAGGTACCAAACTATTGCTTTTGAAACAACAAGCTACCAAAGCAAAATAAACCCGTCCATGGTACCAAAATGTAATTTACCCAAGGCAAGCAATCAATTATCAAAATCACGAATCACACAATCAAACTATAATACCAGAATCCAAATGAATTTGCATTGCCATTGTCGATTTCAGCAACTCCACACAAAAAAGCAGAGGGAAAAGAAAAGAAGAAAAAAACCTTAATCCCTAATTGAAAATCGGCTTTCTTCCACAAGCCATTCTTCAGAAACCTATCAGCTTCAGAAATCCGCCGCGAAACCATCAAAGCCAACCCTAGGGCGATATCGGCAACGTCGTTAGTCAACACATCGGGAGTGTTGGTGACTCGAATCCCTCGTTCTTTGCATTTGGTCAAGTCAATCTTGTCGAGGCCCACACTGTAAGTGGAGACAATCTCCAGATTCGGCAACGAATCGATCATTTCGGCGTTGGCGCCGATTCTTGTGTCGCCAACCACTGCGCGAATTGAATTTGAATTTGACATTGTGAAGTCGGCGAGAGAGGGATAGTTCCAGAGTCTGAAGAGATTGAAGCGTTTTTCGAGTTCATCTTCGAGGTAGCTAAACATTGGGCAGGTCATTAAGACTCCAATGGAATCCATCTGCTAACAGTGTTGTCAATGAATCGCATAATCCATTTCTCTTTTACATGGCGCCGAAAGGCCGAAAGAATCAAAAGAGATTTTTGTGTGAGCCAGCAGCAGCCGTTATATTTTTTTTGTAGTAAACTAATAATTTGGTATATGAATGATACTCAAGATTTTAACTCAATCCCTCAAAAATTAAAAGGTCAAAGTATAAATTTGGTCTCATATCTTTTTCCGAGTTTCCAATTTGGTCCTATATCTTTTTTTGTTACACTTGTTGTCCCATATAGTTGCAAAATGTCCCAATTTGGTCTCATATCTTTCGATTACAAACTGACCCAAAGATATGAGACAAAAAATGCAACAAAAAAAAGATATAGGACCAAATTGAGAACTGAACAAAAGATATGAGACCAAATTTGCACTTTGACCAAATTAAAATGTATAGTTTAGTTTTTGAAAGATTAAAATGGTATACTAATTAGTCTTTTTATGGATTAAATAATATACCATTTTAATCTTTCAAAGATTAAAAAAGTATATTGTTTGGATCTTTCAGAAACTAAATGAGTACTTTTAACCTTACAGGAATCAAGTTGTCAGTTCGATGATCTTTTAGAGACTAAATTGTTAATTTACTCATTTTAAAAAACATTTCGAATAAGTTAATAATTTAAGAAAGATAAAACTAATTCAATACCCTAAAGATGTTATTATAATTAATTCTTTCTTTTGTTAAAAATATTGAAAAAGATTTAAGTTTAACTATAAATTTAAATATTTTTAAAATTTGTTAATATTATACTTAATAATTGATATTAAAAAAATTTATTAATCATTAAATTTAAATTAATATATTAAAAAATGATGAAATTGATTTTAATTACATATTTTAATAACTAAATTTTATAGTTTAATCTTATAAGGATTAGATTAAAAAAATTAAGTGATTAATCTGTTCAGATAAACATGGGCGGTAATCTTTGATAATATATTTTTTACTATATACTTACATTTTTTTCCTTATCAATCTATCACAAAAGGACTAACTTAATAGGAGGATTTTTAATCTAAATATCACTTTTTATTTTAGTATTTATTTCAATCCGACTCTTATTTACGTATTTTTTTCGTTTGCATCGAAACTAATAACAATGCTCAACATAATTTTGGTAGTAATCCACTTTGGTCTTAACATTATTTTATCACCAATATATATGTTCTAATTCTGTATCCTTAGTTGAATTTGAACTTTGAAAAAAAAAAGTTCCTTCTTAAAAGAGACTAACCTATTAAGAAAAAAAAGAACAAAACTCAAGCTTAGTATCGACTTTTTCAATTTGTATGGGATGTGAAAATGGTAACAGCAAAAATAAGAATGTTTAACGGTTTAGACCAACTCGAAAAAAAAAAAATTGAACTCGCCATAATTTGGATTGAATTACGGGTTTGAAAATCTTAAACCCATTTTATCTAATCCAACCCCTCACCTCACCAACATATATATATATATATATACTAGGGGCTTTGCGTGCTCTAACGGGCACGCAAATATGTATGTAAAATAAATAAGGGACTAAATTGTTAACTTAGTAAAGAAAGAGAGACCAAATAGTAAATTTTCTCTTATTTTTAATTTCATAGACTATAGTTTTAAACATGGACGACCAAAAAGGGGTGGAGCCATATAATATAAGATATATATATATACACACACACCAGGGGTTTGGGGTGACTTAACGGGCACACTAATATATGCATGTAATGTTTGAATTGATTTAAAGTTAAAGATTATATAAAGTTTTTATATTGATAAATGAGTAAGTTTGGGACCAATTTGAAATTTCTTGATACATTTGGGACTAATTAAAATTTTTGACTTAATGAAAATGAACATGGGTGATTTTTTTTTTAATTTTTTAATTTAATAATTTTGACCAACAATAAAGGGGTAGAGCCATATAATATAAGATATAAGATATATTAGGGGCTTTCCGTGTCTTAATGGGCACGGAAATATGTATGTAACGTTTGATTTGACATTTGTAATTATTCATTGACTAAATAGTATATTTCTATTATTCAATGACTAAATCGTTAGAAGTGTGAAAATTAAAAGACTACACAATAAGTTTTCACTTTTTTAAATCCTATCTACTACTTTCTCTCTTCCATCACAGTTAGCCAATTATCAAGTTCCAATGTTTATTTCTTATTTTTTTAATTTTTAATTTAATTATTTTTGACCAACCAAAAGGATCCTCAGATATATAATATAGTATAGATATATATATATATTATGAGTAAACTAGCATTTTTGTCCCTGAATTTTAGAGACGCTGGCAGTTTGGTCCTTGGATTTACGAAATTGTACAACCCGGTCCCTGAGTTATGTTAACTCGCTGCAAAATGGTCCTTCCGTTGAGTTAGCATAATTCAGGGTCCAGGATGTACAATTTCATAAATCCAAGGACCATTTTGGCACGACTGGGTGACGGAAGAACCATTTTGCAGCGAGTTAGCATAATTCAGGGATCAGATTGTACAATTTCATAAATCCAAGGATCAAATTGTCAACGCTTGTAAAATTCAGGGACCAAAATGCTAGTTTACTCTATATTTTATACTCCTTGAATTCACTTTTTGACTTTTCACTATATTTTTAAGACACTTTCTTCGGTCTTCTTTATAATAACACTTGTCAAGATCTAAGAAATACTAAATTTAATTATGGAATGAGCCACTCTTAACATCAAGAGAGATTCAAGAAAAAAAATATTATTAAATAAATAACAATAAATAAAAATATTCCTAATTAAAATACCAAAGTGGATAGTATATAAATAATATTAATAGAATTAGTAAAAAAAAAGTTTAATAGGAAAACATTAATATTAAAATCAAATAATTTGTTAACAAAATTATAAATTGAAATGAGTCACCTTCTCACAAGGTCATGAGTTCGATTCCCACTGTCAATGTCAGGACCTTGTTGATAGGCAATCTGGAAGTACCTCTGTAAGCGCTCATAGAGCCTGGAGACCTCCCTGACCTTGGTGAGTCCCCCGGACCCAACTCACCTAAACTTTCTGTAACCCTAAAAAAAAAAAATGAGTCATCTTGCAAACCCGCCAACCTTAATTCATTACTGTTTTCGTTGAAATAATTTTTTTTTTCAAAGTTAAACCCAATCCAACTTATCCCCTAAACAATCTTAAGCATAAATTACAACACAACTGGAGTCAATAGAGGCTTGGCCAGAAAATGAGCCTCCAGGTTTCCGATGACAAGGTCAGCCATGGCGGTTCGAGTCTCGACGGTGGCACTACCAATATGAGGCGTAAGGACAAGATTTTGCAACCCAAATAGGTGGTGAGGCACATTAGGCTCATCTTCAAACACATCTAAGGCAGCCCCACCTAGACGACCTTCAAGCAATGCAGAAACAAGCTCTGATTCATCAACATGCTTGCCTCTTCCAACGTTAATTAGAACACCCTTAGGACCCAAAGCATTCATCACCTCACCATTCACAATGTGATGGGTTTCCTCTGTAAGAGAGCAAGCCACAACTAGAATGTCACAGTGGGATGCTAGCTCAACAACGCTTGGGTAATACCTGTAATTGGATTGGTTCTTTCAGTTTCTTTGTTCTTTGTTTTGCCCAAAGTATTAATTTTGTCGTCAAACTTTACACTAATTGTCAATTTCGTCTTTAATCTTTTTTTACTGTCAATTTTATCTCCAATGTTTCACATTTTGGTCAATTTTATCTTTTGCTCTTACTTTAGTCAAATATTATCGACAGAATCTACGTGGCTAATGATATATAGTGTTAAATTTATAGAAAAAGAAACTCAAATCCTAACTCAGATTGAAAAACGAGATGCAGTCTGTCATTAGTATATTGAAACAAGTTAATCAAAGGATAAAATTGACTAAAATATAAAACATTAAGGACGAAATTGGCAGCAACAAAAAATGGGGATGAAATTGCCAGTTGGTGTAAAATTTGAGGACGAAATTAGTACTTTTACCTTTTTTTTTTTTAATTATTCTTGAGTGATGACAATTGAGTGGGAAAGTCTCATTAGAAAATTCTTTTATCAAAGAACCTCTAGCAAAATTCAAACTTAATATTTGAGTAGACTAACAATTCAATTCATTCGGGCCAAAAAAAAAAAAAAACAATTCAATTCCTTAAAGATTGAATTAACAATCCAATCTCCAAAAAGATTAAAATATACAATTTAGATATTTGTTGGAGATTGTTTCATTTGGTTCTTTTATAAACTAGTGAGTATACAGTTTAGATATTTGTTAGAGATTGTTTCACCATGAAGGCAGAGCACAACTGAATTGGTGAGTAAAAGTATCAAGAAAAGATCACAAATGGGGATTGAAAGAAATCCTCTATATATGTACCTATATTTTGACTCTGGTTTTTGTGTTCTTGAATGATAGCAAATTTCGCAGTTAAATGCTTCAGCTCTCTTTGCAACTGCCTTGCCTATTCTTCCCAAACCAATAATACCCACTGTCTTACCCGAGAACTGCAACAGAAAAATGAGTACACAACAACACAACTAGACATTGTAAACTAAGAATGAAGGAATGAATGTTGAAGGTGAAAAAGAAATTTCGACAAAATAGTAAACCTTGTGTGATTGTGTATTAGTGAAGCTTATGAGGTGACAATAGAATTTGTATGCAAAACCACCAATCAGTCATAACCACAACAAGCAAACAGTCACACAAGTTGAATATTGTTTTGAATTGTAACAAATTCATGATGATATGAATTTCCCTTCATCTAAATTTTCAGGCTGAATTGATTTTTACACCAAATAAATATAAGAGAAAATTAATTATTTGGTCCTAAAAGATGATCGATTTATCAAGTGAGTCCCTTAAAGATAAAATTGTCAAGGCAAAAGTATTAATTTCGTCCTCAAACTTTATACCAACTGTCAATTCCGTCTCAATGTTTTACATTTTAGTTAATTTTATCCTTTGACTAACTTCTTTCAATAAATTAATGACAGACTACGTTCTATTTTCAATCTAAATTAGGATTTGAGTTTCTTTTTCTATCAATTTTATATTACATATCCTTAGTCACGTAGAATATGTTGTTAATATTTAGCTTAATTAAGAGCAAGGGATGAAATTGACCAAAATTTGAAACATTGGGGACGAAATTGATTGCAAAAAACATTGGGGACCAAATTGATAGTTGATGTAAAGTTTAGAGACAAAATTAGTGATTTTATCAATTATCAATTTATACTTAAATGTTAGAAAATCATATAAATTGAGAAATATATAATTTTTCAGGTGTAAATAAGATAATTTCAGAAGCCAGAATGCTGAAAATTGAAATACAGCTTGCAAATGAGGCAAGAATTGATGAACAAATCCACAGAAAATCAAATGCTTCCGTTCTGTTCAGATCTGTGTTACCTTGGTAGTGAAATTGAAGTCACCGTGCTTCCATCTTCCACTTCTCACGTACTGATCGCACGCACAGATTCGCCGGAGAACGGCCAAGATGAGTCCGATAGCCAAATCGGCGGCTTCATCGGTCAACACATCGGGAGTGTTAGTGACTCGAATCCCTCTCTCTGCACACTTTTTCAATTCGATCTTATCCACCCCTACGCCATAGCACGACACCATCTCAAGCTTCGGAAACGCGCCGATCAGATCGCCGTCGGCGCCGTCCGTGGAGTTCACCACGACGGCGCGTATGGAGGCGCGTTGTGTTGTCGTTTGAGGATCGTTCCATAAGCGGAAGAGCTTGAAGCGCTTGTCTAGTTCTTGCTCTAAGTAAGGGAAGGTTGGGCGGGGTATGAGAATACCGATGGATTCCATTTTCCGATTAGGGTTGGGGTTTACAAAATTGGGGGTTAGTTTTGGTGAAGGAGAAGCATAATTACTATTACTATATATGAATAAAAATGAATGTGTGCAATTGTACCAGTACAAGTACGACTTTAAAGTTTAATCTTCTTCTCTTATGGCCATGGCTCTTTCATGTAATGTATCAATTTTGATCATATAATTTCTTATTTCTTACTCTACAAATACCAAGTCACCAACCAGTCTTGGAGAGATCTTCATTGAAACTATGTAACTCAAACGCCAATGAGCTTTGAACTTTGAAGGATTAGGATTCGGTTTTAACATTTAAATTTACATATAATTTTGGATAAATAACACTTTGGTATCCTATTTTATGGATTGATTTCACTTTGGTACAATGTTCTTTCAAAAATGACATTTTGGTACTTTTTTCTTTCCACTGTGAACACTTTGGTACCCAAATTTATTTTCCTGTTAAGATTTGACGGCAAAGTCGCAAGTGACCATCACGTGCACAGTAAAAACTAAAAACACATAAATGTTTATTTGTGACTCATTTTTCATGGTTCAAACAATAAAACACTCGAAAATCTTCTCACTTTGAATCTCATTGTTTTCCATAATTTTTGAGTGTTTTAGCATGAGTCGTGAAAAATGAGAGAAAAATGGATATTTTGGTGATTTTACTGTGCATGTGATGGTCACACGCAACTTCACTGTCAAAAAAGAATAAATTTGGGTACCAAAGTGTTAACAATGCGAAAAACAGTGTCAAAATGTCACTTTTAAAAGAACATGCTATCAAAGTGAAATTGGTCCATAAAATATGATACCAAATATAATTTACCCTTTAATTTTTTAGTAAATTAAATAATTTAATATTTGAAAGATTACCGAGTTAATAAGAGTGTGTTTGGATGAGGTGTCAAGGGGAGAATGAAGAGGAGTGGAAGAGACAAAACATTAAAAATTGTTCTTTGAATGTTTTTTGAAGGAGGAAAGGAATGGACAAGGGGTGCCTCCAAAGCACCCCTTGGCACCCCAATATCTATTTTTGCTGGCACCCCAAATTGGGGGGCTAAGGATGGAGTGAACAACTTTAAAATTTTTTAAGACAATTATATCCCATGATTTTATTAATATTATTGATCTTTCTAAACCCTAATATTATTTAGTACAAATTCAGGAACCAAAATGTATAAAATTATTTCAAATTTATGGATAAAATATTATTAATTTAGCAAAATTATCATGTCCATTCCTTTCCTCACTAAAAACTCCCAAACAACATATCAACTCAGTCAGTTAATATCCTCTCCACTCCACTCTATTAGTGTCCATTAATGTCCTCTCATCTCCATCCTCACTAAAACTCCCAAACATAGTTAGTTCCTAAGCAATCAAAATATACAATTTATTTAGTTTTTAAAAGATTAAAACAATATATTTATTATTAGTCTTTTTTCTGAACTATATAGTATAACTAGAGGCTTTGCGTGCCCTAACGGGCACACAAATATGTATGTAAAATAAATGAGGGACTAAATCGTTAACTCAGTAAAAAAGAAGGGACCAAATAATAATTTTTCTCTTATTATTAATTTTGTACTATAGTTTTAAAATGTGGACCACCAGAAAGGGGTGGAGCCATATA
Organism: Chamaecrista fasciculata; assembly: GCA_003254925.1. Classification (NCBI taxonomy): domain Eukaryota; kingdom Viridiplantae; phylum Streptophyta; class Magnoliopsida; order Fabales; family Fabaceae; genus Chamaecrista; species Chamaecrista fasciculata. Next base: position 50,551 of record QANZ01030913.1, on the reverse strand, counting down.
ATATAAGATGTTTTAATTTCTCAAAGACTGAATGTGTATTTCATTCTTTAATAGATCAAATTGTCACTTCGATGATCTTTTAAGGATCAAATTGTTGATTTACTCTCAATTTTTTTTAAAAAAAGTGTACACACTTAACAATACTTTAAAGTTTAGTAAGGCATTATTTTATTAGATGGTGCAAATAAGTAGTATGGGATTGAAACAGAAATCCCAAATATTTGGGTTGCACCAAAATTTTCTGAATGAATTCTTTTAAACTTGTACATCAGAAACTTCAAATTCTTGCAGCCCTACAATGAAAACTTCTTGTTGCCCATCTTATCTTATGCAAAGTTTTCTATTTACAGTGTTACAAACAATCATACAAAAACCAGATAACAGACAGTTTACACCAAAAGGTCATAATAATTGAGGTCAATGCGTTGTGAAAGAAAAGATTGCAAATGTAGGTCATAATAATTGAGAAAAAAGAATGTGAGCATGCATTAACAAAAGCACAGAGTCAAACGCTCAAACACAATGGGAAATACTCACCTTCCGTTTCTAAGAAGGTCAAAGAGATTTCCACCATTATATCTCAAAGTAGCTAAGCCACATTTTAAATATCTGCCTTTCATAAACTGGCTGATGCAACAATCTAACAAGGTCATCTGCAGCTGAGTAAGGTTGCATTGTGTAGGCTTTACCACTTCTTCATAGTAAAACATTAAGCATAACATTAAAATATATAACTGTACCATTAGGAATGAGGAAAAGCTATGGAACATGAATGAACATTCCAACAACTATAATTCTTCAAGGGCGTTATTTATTAAAAGTATTTTAACATTTCACATCTTCCATGACTTCTGAAATTGCACATACCATCAAATACATCTTACCTTCTCAATCTAGGCCAATGCTACTATATAGCCTCCTATCCTCTCAACAGGTAATATATTTTATAAATATAACAAGTTAAATAAATTTGACCCCATGAATATGCCAGCCAGGAAAAACATTAAACAAGAAAAAATAACGATGAGTCTGATGGTCAAATTGGCGGCCTCATCAGTCAATACATCGGGACTGTTGATTACCCAAATCACCCTCTCTGCACACTTGTTGCAACTTCAAGTTCAGTCTATCCACCCCTATGCCATAGCAGGACACAATATCAAGCTTCGAAAATGCCCGATCTCGCAATTACTCTTTTGAGCAATGTCTTAATCTCAATCCTCTAATTAATTTCCTACTCTACCAGTACAAAGTACGCAAGTCTTGGAGATATTTCCACTGAAACTAGTTATCTAACTCAAGATCACCAATTAGCAGTAACAATGATCTCAATCATTTTGAAATATCTTTTGAAGACATAATCTATAATGCCACGATTCAAAGGATAGGAGTTACTAGTTGTTTGCCTAGAAAGTGAGCCTCCAGGTTTGCAAGCACAAGGTCAGCCATAATGGTGCGTGTTTCAACAGAGCCACTTCCAACATGAGGCAACAGAACAACATTTTCTAGCCCAAGAAGCTCTTCGGGGACATTAGGCTCGTCATCAAACACATCGAGCCCTGCACCACCCAACCGGCCTTGAAGCAGAGCAGACACAAGCTCTGGTTCATCCACATGCTTACCTCTTCCAATGTTTATCAGAAATCCTTTGGGACCAAGTGCATCAATGACCTCTCTGTTGATTATGTGATGGGTTTCCTTAGTAAGTGCGCATGAAACCACTAGTATTTGGCAGTTGGATGCTAACTCAACAACGTTCGGATAATACTTGTACTTTGACTCTGGTTTTTCAGATCTAGAGTAGTAACATATTTTACACTTGAAGGCTTCTGCTCTCTCGGCAACTGCCATGCCAATCCTTCCCAAACCAACGATTCCAACTGTTTTACCAGAGAACTGCAAGGAAAATACAAAGTATTAAAACCCCAATCAAGATGAAGTACAGGGCCTAAGTCAGAAATTGGTTAGATGGATTTCAGTTGCAGTGCTGTGGATCTCTGCTACCTTATACACAGGCACTGCTAAAAGAGCAATGCAAGAAAATACATGATGTAACTGAAGGACAGAAAGGGGAGGGAGCAAAACTGAAAAGAAGAAACAAAATAGCAGAGAGTTCAAGGAGCAAATATTTATGGTGAAGGTACATCCTAGAGCTTGAGATCATTGACTTTGAAGTCCACGTTCTAAGATTTGAATTTCATCACAATTAAATTGTATTGTACCAATATCTTGTCTTGAAAGAGCAGTGAAGGTAATAAAACATCATTACCAAGTTTTCCCAGTTGCACATGAGACAATCCCTGGATTTCAAAATATATTTACATACCATACACAATAGGAAAGCAACAAAGTTACTCAAACAGAAGGAGATTTAAACAAGATTCCTTTACAAAAGTAAAGCTACTATAACAAAGCCACTAGTTCATTTGAAGGGATTCTGCATATGGTTTTATATACACAACGAAACAGATGTTTACATACCCCATGGCCCATGGTTAGCTCAATATCTAATGAGAAGAGAAAGGAATTGGTAAATAATCTTTGTCCTAAGCTCTATGACATAGATTAAAACTTCGGGTGAGATTAGCAGAATGGTTTGGGTTCTTGGGTTAAGCGTGTTAAATGTCAAACATTGTCTAAAGTTTTTAAAAGTGATATGATGGGATGTGTTGGCATACTTTAGAATGCATCCCATTTGACCACTTTTCCCCGCACTCTATTTTTCCAATATCAAAGTTTTGATATAAGTCGACTCTTTTATCATTTTTTATTCTATTTTGGTCCTCTCAAATTCTTTCTTTTTTCTATCTCTCAATTTTGTTTTTATGAATCTATCTCACTTTTAATTTAATTTACATAAGAGAAATACAAGACACTTCCGAGTTCTATCTCAAACTTACATCACCCTCTTAATCACATCATAACATTTAGACAATACAGGGTAGAGCAATCTCCGCCTCACTTTTCATGGAATGAATTGTCAATTATCATACCATATCCCATGAATTTATTCATAAACTGGTTGAAAAGAAAGTAAATGGGGAAATAGATTTCATCATATTCCATATCACCACTATCAATCACGCAAGTAAGAAATACAAGGCCAAATTGAGAAACAGACAAGATGGTCACAAAAAAAGAAGAGGAAACTTACTATTTGGTCCCTCCTTTTTTACTGAGTCAATGATTTGGTCCCTCATCTATTAAAATGACTACTTAGTCTCTCATTTCTCATAATCGTCAACTATTTAGTCCCTTAGTTAGAATCCGTTAAATTACTTAATGACGTGGACATTAAATGCTTACATGGCACCGTTAAATACCACTATGACATCTTAGTCACCTAAACCAACTGAACCGAACCAACAAACACAATTAACCGGCCTAAAATTGAGTTAGATTCAAATATTTTTATTACACGTGAAGCTTTTATAAAGCATAATCTACCAAATAGTTAAATGTGGCATTTAACATGTCACATCTATACTTAACAGCCATTTTCTGCCGGTTATAACGAGTTGACATTTGTAATTTTTGTGGGAACAAGTAGTACCAAATAGTTGAAACCAGAAAAAAAGGAGGGATCAAATAATAGGTTTCATCAAAAAAAGAAATGCGGTACCAAATTCTCTCACCTTAGTAGTCAACCTGAAGGAACCCTTCTTCCATTGGCCGCTTCTAACATATCGATCACATTCACAGATCCTCCTCAAAAGTGCCAAAATCAACCCTATTGTGAGGTCGGCGACTTCATCTGTCAACACATCGGGAGTATACGTCACCCTAATCCCCCTCTCTTTACACCTATTCAAGTCAATCTTATCCACCCCAACGCTACAACTAGCCACGATCTCCAGCTTCGGCAGCGAGTCGATCAGCTCGGCGTCGGCGCCGTAACCGGAGTTTCCGACGACGACGCGAATGCAATCGGAATGGTCCTTCAGGAACTGACGGCGATCCGGGCAATTCCATAATCGGAAGAGCTTGTATCGCTTATCGAGCTGTTGATCGATGTAGGGGAACATTGGACCCACCATGAGTACTCCAATGGACTCCGATTCGGAATTCATGATATAGGGTTTGTATTTTGGAGAATCGACGAATGTGAGTGTGAGTGTGAGTGCCTTGTGACTACACTGTGAGGAAGAAGAAGAAGAAGAAGAAGAAGAGGCTCAAGCTCAACGACTTGATTCCGATGCGCGTTCCCGCGAAGGATTTTTGTGGCTGTTGTTTGCGTGGTAGTACTAGTGTGAGACAGAGAGTGATGCCGTTTAAAAAATGAATTAGTTTAAAGAGTAAACTAACAATTTGGTCCCTGAAAGATTATCAAGCTGACAACTCGGTCCCTAAAAGATTGAAATGTACAATTTAGTCACTGAAAGATCAAAATGGTATACTTTTTAGTCCCGGAAAGATTATAACGGTATACTATTTAGTCCATAGGAAGGATTAATTAGTATACCATTTTGATCTTTCAGGGACTAAATTATACATTCCAATCTTTCAGGGACCAAGTTGTCAGCTCGGTGATCTTTCAGGGATCAAATTATTAGTTTACTCTAGTTTAAAATCTCATTTTAGTTTGGCTAAAACCTCAAATTGGTCTGTTATGTATGGGGTATTTTCTTAAATTGGTCTATTATATTTCATTTATTTCATATTAGTCTTATATGTTTCTATAATTTTTCAAATTGGTCCTATAAATATTAAATGTAATCATATATCTTTTGTTTCAAATTTGAATGCGACGAATCTAAATCTACAAGTTTCTGTTGACGAGTATTTTGAGACCATCAACAAACAAAATCAAATCGAGTCCTAAAAGTGAGTAATCCATTTACTAGGCAAACAAACAAAATTGTTTATATCTCTCTCGTTTCAAGTTTGAATGCGGCAAGTTCAAAATCATATGCTAACTCTTGAAAAAAAATTTCTCTGTACAATTGAGATTGTTAGTAAGTTAGGTCAAATTGTGTATCAAAATTAGATTTGAAACTAATTTAAAAAATTATAAAACCAATCTAAAATAAATAAAATATAATGGACCAATTTAAAATTCACCCATAAGGGGACAAATTTAAGATTTTGGCCTTATAGTTTTAAATGTATGGGTCAAGGTTTATTTTGGTCGTCCATTTTTATTCTCTTTTTTTTTTGTCATACATTTTTATTTTCTCTTTTTTTTCGGAAATAGAAATTTTCATTGATAAGAAAAAGGCACTGGCTCAAGAAAAAGAAAAAGGCACTAGGTCATACTAGGAGTTGTTACCATTAGGGATATTCATGAATAGGGTATGTTTATTTTCGGATTTAAATTCATAGAAAATTATCATCTCCATACTTGAATTTATACCCGTGGGGTATAAATATCAATCATTATCTTCAAATCCTATGGGTAGTTGAATACTCGAACCTAGACCCATACTCAGGAAAATTTAAATAAATTATTTTAAAAAAAAATATAAATATAATTTACTAAAGCAATTTTATTTATTTTTTATTTTTTTTATTAAATACGTAACAAAATACCTAAAAGTAGAAGTCACAAATAGTAATTTTATTCAATCGCACTCATAATATTTTTTTGTTAAGTATGAGTCGACCCTTTTTTTCGGCCAAAAAAAAAAATGAGTCGACCTTTTTTTGTAAAAAAAAATGTACATATAAGCTATAACATTTTTAAGCAAGGTAAATTTTTTCTCTTTCTCTCTAGATATCTTCTATCTCTTATTCCCTTCTCTCTCTTCTCTTCTCGTCTTGGTTACCTTATTACCATCTTTGTAACACGAAGAAAAAAAAACACTGAAGTGATTTGAGGTTAAATTAAATTAAATCGATTGATAAATAATTTGATTTGATTTAAAATAATTTAAATTTAAACACTTTAATTTGGTGAGGATTTGACACCTTAATAAACCAACCAAATGGTTATGTATTTTATTTGACTCGTATGATATAATTGGGAAAATAAAAAGTTAAACCTAAAAAAACTTATCTCTATTTTCTACACAATCTTTTAACTGAAATTGGTAATATAAATTATTAGAATTTTATGGTATTTAATATTTATTTATGTTTTGTTTAACACTTTAAACCTCATTGATATAATGTGAAATTTTTATTTTCAATAACTGATAAGATATTAACTTGATAAGATATTAACTGATCACCTAGGCCCAAAAACGGCCCAACACCTTGCTATGACCTAGATACCTTCGCCCGAAGGTAGACCCTTCTTACATTCTCCTGCATCAGTTGGAGCTAAGGAAACGCCTCTCATACGTCAGCATAAAAACCCCTAAAAGTACAGATAAGCCCTCGCACAAGTAAGTAGGGTATCACTCTACTTAATAAACCTATGGTAATGATACCCTACATAACAAACATATGACAATGGCATACAGAGCTTTATATATATAGAAGCCTCCCAAGTATGCAAACTAGTGATATTCTTCTGATATTGTTACTTTGCCCAAATTCTAACTTAGGCTTCGGAGGCTTATTTGGGGACTAAACCCCCATTTGAGCGTCTCTGGCAGGACCTGAGGCTAGCTTGGTCGCAGAGCAGATTCAGAGCATCATCAATAACTTAAGGTGAGATTTCATTCTTAAGATATTTTATTTTTGCTATATTTGAAGTTGATAGTACTTATTTGGTGATAATAATTAAACTTGTAATTGTTACTTTATTTTATAATATATATGATATGATGATATGATATGATATGATATGATAAAAATAAAAAAATATATATAAAGATATAATAATAAAATTAACAATAATTAAGTTTCAAATTGTACAAACCAAACCATCAAAAACCAGCATTTATTGATTTTGTTTAGTTTGCTTTGATAATTTTTTTTTTAAAAAAATTGATTGATTTAGATTTTGTTCAAACCTATATAAATGGTTTAATTTAATATTGCTTCAAATTATCTAAATTGCACAACGAATGCTCCTAGAAAATTTAGTGCAAATGAAAAAATTAATAATAAAAATATTTTAAAAATTTTATATTAGTATATTTCTAAAAAATTATTCCTACCCCAACCCAGATCATAGATTCTTGCAAAGACTAGTGGTTTGAGATAGTTGTCTTTTCCTCCTCACAAAAATAGCACTCTGTAATGGATCACCAAATCTAGTAACAGAATCAAGATACTTGCCAAACTAATTAAAACTCAAATGGTACTTAATTTGTGTCTAAAAATTGAAATATCCTCCATTTTTTTGAATTATTTATTCATGGAGGCATCAACACCGTCCATTTTTTGAGAGGGAAAGAGATTGGTTAGAAGAACAAAAAAAACCAAGTGATAGTTTTGAGTGCCATATGAAGTAACTGTTTTAAAAGAATGGATAATGTTACACTTTTTAGTTGTTATGTTTTTGTTGGATAACTTTACAATAAGCATCTAAAAAAGCTTATCCTTTTTTTTTTATTTCTAAATATTGGGTTAGGTAATTAAACATATATATACATCTATCTGTCTTCCCTAGTCTTTAGCAACGTTTGACGCTAGAATTAGAACCTCAACCATCCAACATGTTGGCCAAAACAGATTCCTCTTTTCAACACAAAAAACAATGCAAAAACTATATGTTTTTCTCATTCTAAAACCCATCTTTTTCATACAACATTCACTACCCCACGTTCTATTGTTGAACCCTAAGCTCAAAAAAGAAAATTATTCTAACACCAACCCCATCAAACAATCACCTCCACTCTTTTTCTAAAATTCTTCACACAATCTCCTAAAAAAAAAAAAAAAAGAAACTTGGGTTTTCATTGCCAACTCTAGCTTCTGCCCTGCATTTTTCCCCTTCCCTTTCTCTCTCTCTCTAAAGAACAAAACCCAAAAAAGAAAATCTTCTTTCTTTTCTTTTTCTTTCTTTCTTTCTTTCCTTCTTCTACTATCTCCCAAAATCAGGTCTTGGAAACCCCATGTTTTATTGTTCATAATTCATCTTCATCCCTTGAAAGAGTCTTCCTTGGTGAAGATTTTTTTTGGCAAAAATGGTACGTGCTGTGGAGCAAGAGCAAGAGTCCTATAGGACTAAGCTCTTCAATTTCAAAGGGATGTTTGAGATGACAGGAAAGCATACCAAGAGTATGAGTGTGGATGGTGCAAGCACTTTGGAATCTTCCGAGGAAGCATCATCAAAAGGAGGATCAAAATCTTCAAATGATGAACATGGGGTTCCTAGATCAAAAGTAAGCAAGGAAGAAATTGCAGCTAAGGAAGCCAGAGATAAGCTACTTCAAGGTTAGTTGGTGCATCAAAGTTTTAAACTTTTCCTTGATTACCAAGATTCTGTGGATGAATCACATTGAATTAGTCAATAACTTTGACATTTACCAATGGGTTTAATTCAGAAATGGAACAGATGAAGGAGAGATTTTCAAAATTACTATTGGGTGAGGATATGTCTGGAGGAGGAAAGGGTGTTTCTTCTGCTTTGGCATTGTCAAATGCATTCACAAACCTTGCAGGTTTGTTCACTTTATTTTCTCATATTTAACTTTTCATCATAATCATCATTATTCATAAGAGGTTTCTAATAGGAACAAACTTACCTAAGTCTTCTTAAAGGTCATAAGGTTTTTCAATCATAAACTTTATATATATTCACTCTCTTCTATAATTGATCATGTCAGAAATTCTATATTATATTCTTCGTTATCATGATTGGTTATGCAGAAAGTTTTTACAACGTGTCTTTATTTCATCAGTAAACTTCATAGCAAATATATATATAAAATAAATTTATAAAAATTCAGTCTTTTCTAATATCCTTGTCTAATTGAGAATGCAGCTTCCATTTTCGGCGAGCAACGACGCTTAGAACCAATGCCAGCAGAAAGGAAAGCAAAATGGAGAAAGGAAATCGATTGGCTTCTATCAGTCACAGATTACATTGTGGAAATGGTTCCTTCACAACAAAAATCCAAAGATGGTTCAAGCATGGAGGTACAAAACCCTCTTCCTCTATCTATCTCATTTCTCCTTTCCTCAATTTTCACTAACAAAATTATTTACTTTGATTGGAATATAGATAATGACCACACGACAAAGAACAGATCTACATATGAACATCCCTGCCTTGCGCAAGCTTGATACAATGCTTATTGTAAGAACTATCCTTACCTTACTACCCTACTAGCTCATGAATATGATGGAATTTTTTTAGCATAAATGCTTCTCATATATGTTTTAACTGGAATAAACATATAAATTGGTCTTCAAAGATACACAAGTCAAAAACTCAATCTTTGAAAGTCTAGTTTACATTCTTTAATACCTGAAAGTCTTGGAACTAATATATTTTAATTTTTTTTACCTACAAGTTAGCCCCTAAAAAATAGGTTTAAGAGACTAAATTGTATTGCCTCTACGACATTCAAGGACTAAAGTGTATAAACTAAAATTTCAGGGATTAAATTGTCAACTCGTGCATCTTTCAAAGACCAATTTATATGTTTACTCTTTTAATAAAAGCCATTGATTGTTAACTTTCTTTTTCTTTTTAACCAAGTGCTTGTGATGAGCAGGATTGCCTAGACAACTTCAAAGACCAAAGCGAGTTCTATTATGTAAAAAGAGATGCCGATGATGGCGATAAAAATGGAAAAAATGATGATAAGTGGTGGTTGCCTACAGTCAAGGTTCCTCCAGAGGGTTTATCAGATAGTGCCAGAAAATTTCTGCAGTATCAAAAGGATTGTGTGAATCAAGTTCTTAAAGCAGCAATGGCCATAAATGCTCAAGTTCTATGCGAAATGGAGATCCCTGAAAGCTATATTGAATCCTTACCAAAGGTAAGATTGATCAATCAATCAATCAAGATTTTTCATCTTTATTCTTTTTTCTGAACTGAATTCATAGTTTCTTTCTGTGATTTTTTTTTTCTTTTGCAGAATGGAAGAGCAAGTCTAGGGGACTCCATCTACCGTTCCATTACCGATGAATTCTTCGATCCTGACCAATTCTTGATGGGCACGGACTTAACATCAGAACATAAAATTCTAGATCTCAAGAACAGAATGGAGGCATCCATAGTGATTTGGAAGAGGAAGATGGTCCAGAAAGATAGCAAATCTTCTTGGGGATCTGCTGTGAGTTTGGAAAAAAGAGAACTTTTTGAAGAGAGAGCAGAAACCATATTGATTTACCTAAAGCATCGTTTCCCTGGGATCCCTCAATCTGCATTAGATATAAGCAAAATCCAATGCAATGGGGTAAGAGCATTCATATTGAATATTGATCATATCATAGTAAATATTAACTATCAAGCATAAAAAACATAGTATATAATATTGATAAGAGTATATAGGCTAAAATACATAAAACTCCCATGAACTCTATTCACCAAGAAAAAACTTTGAAAAATGATGGAAAACACTTGAACTTATTATTTTGTGCAAAGTGAAAATAACCCCTTTTGTTACTCACCAAAAAGGAGTCTTTCATACAAAATTAAAAGTTCTTGAGGTCTTTCATCACTTTTCAAAATTGAAGAGGTTTTTGCACAGTAACTAAAGTTCATAGAGGTTTTGTGCATTTTAGCCTATTGAATATTGATCATATCATAGTATATTAAGTATCAAGCACAAAAAACATAGATATACTTAGCTTCTAGTATTTCATTTTTCGCATGGCAGGATGTAGGGCAAGCGGTTCTAGAAAGCTATTCAAGAATTCTGGAAAGTCTGGCTTTTACAGTGCTATCAAGAATAGAAGATGTGCTCCATGCAGATCAGCAAACACAAGTTCCATCACAAACAGCAAGGAAGAGTGTTAGCAGAAGCGCAGCACAAATGACAGTGAAAGCCGAGAAAGGAGCGACAACACCAAAAGAAGAGGCAGAAAAAGGAGGTTCAGAAACACCAAGTTCAATGACACTATTAGATTTCATGGGTTGGGAAGCAGATCAAGGTGATGCAGAGGCAAAGAAGGATGTCCAAGTTTCAGATGACTTAAGCAAGGATCAAAAGCTTCCGAACGTAGCGACAAAGAAAGTGTCATACCTTGAGAATTTGGGAGGCGTGAGAAGTCCAACGTCGCGCCATTGAGGAGGAGAGAAAGATGGGAAAGTTAAAGATAAATGTTAAATAAAATAGATGAGCAGGAGAGAGGAGAAAGAGGAAGCCTTGATTATTGTTGTTTATTTGGTTCATTTATTATTTTTCCTTTTGTTTGTAAATAGGATCGAACAAGCAAAACAAGGAATTTGAAGAATTCTCAGATAATGATGTCCTCTGCAAAAGAAGGATTTGTAGTAGTCTAGTAGCTACTAAAAAAAATATTATTTTTGATGATCTCACAGAGTTCAAGTTTTTGTCCTCCATCTTCTATCATATCCTATCCTATCAATTTGCATGCTGGGATTTTTTTTGTTTTTTGTTTCCAAGTCCGAATCATGGGTGTTTCCTCCCTATCCATTTTAATGATCAAAATGAAAATTAATTTTATTTGAGTTGGATAAAACTACAAAGGCAACAAAGCTTTCCCACCAAGTATTTCACGTAGTTGCAATCCCAAGTCTCCAACTTGAGACCCTTGTTTTAAGCTGGATCGATTCTCAACAAATTGATTCACATACTTGATGTTGATGGTGGATTTTTGCTTTCTGAAGTAATTATAATAACCATATATATATAAGCCATTGTGTTTAATAGACAACTTTGATAACATGGCTTTGCTTGCCTTATTATAATATAAGCCATTGTGTTATAATCACTGCATCAATTTTTGTTTTCACAAAAAAAAATGAGTGAAGCTGGGTGTTAATTTTTTTTTTCATTGCATCAGAAAAAGAAATCTTTGCATCAATTAACCCATGTAAAAAACAATGGTCGAAAATTTTTGTTTACATGGTGAACATTGAAGCAAAGGTACACAATTGTATAAGCTGGGTGTTAATTTTTGTTTTCACTGCATCAGCTTATACAAAAATTTTTGTTTGCATCAATTGAAGTCTCTACTTCAATTGAACATTGAAGCAAAGGTACACAAGTAGACATTGGGCTATATATATTCAACTAGAAAAAGAAACTGTTTTTTTAAACAAAGACAAAGCCATTTTAGTTAGTTTGCTTTGAAACTAGATAGAAAAACTTAGAATTAATAAGTCATATTGTTAATTTAATATGAAAAAATTAGAAATTTCTTCTCATCAGTCATTGTCTGTTCTTAAAAAAAGAGAATTACAAAAAGAAAAGGATAATGTAAGCCCCATACATTTTTTGTTGCACTTGCACAGCCAACCTCCGGGGTTCCACCCCGACTAATCTGGATTTGACTATATCGTGCACCTAATTAACTATAATGGGAAAGTTGGGTTAATTCACAAAGTCGCAAACCCGAGATCTTATTTAAGCGATACTAAATCACTTACTATTCGGACCAACCTAAACCCCATTGTATAGTTAACTGTATTAATTGTAAAACTTTTTATTCTTTCTTCTTTTTAATTTTAGAAACTTTTTAGTTTTCCCTCTCTAAGACAAGTAGACAACACAACCAGGCATTAGAAAATATTGGTAACCTTATGTACAAAAACAGGACATCCTTGCTAAATTTCTACATTCTAAAATTGTTGCATCTATCTTTCTTCCTATATATGGAATGTCAGATATAGGTATAATTTACTGAAAACCCCTACAGTGGGAGATACAGCAAATGGAATAAACCTTTTAAGGAGTATATATACTATATACTATACAAATTAAGCCTAACCATCCTCACATTGCAAATTTTTTCTTATATTTGTAAGTGTACAAGATAGAACATTATTGACTGATTCCACAGACTCCTTTGTTAAAGTAGCATCAAAAGAAGTACTAACAAGGACTTGAAATGCCATAGTAATAAAAGAGCCACCTTCTTCTTCTTCAGTGGTGTTTTTTTCTTGGTGGTTTGAAGTGATGAGCAAGGGCCTAATTTCGCCGTGACCATCGGGGAGAATCGAGAAACCGGAGGGAAGAATAGGAAGGTTGCTTGAGTCACAACCTGTGATCACAGACTGCATGAGAATGAAGTTCACAGGAGCATACACCACCATTGATTCATAAGCATTTCTGCTGCTATCTTGTACAATCCACCTACTGCTGCTGCTGCTATCTTTTGATTTTACTTCCTAACAAAATGGGAAAGAATATACATATACAGCCAATGTTTTCAATTAGAATTATTGTGTCTTGAATGAGATATATGTATATATAATAAACTATCAATTTAGTCATTTGATTATGCGGGCGCGTCAATTTAGTCCTTAAATTTTTGAAATGTTTGATTTACTCTCTAAAATATTATGACTCGTTGCAATTTGGTCCCTCCAATAACTCAGTTGTATACTATTAGGATGTTCACAAAAGGATTAACTAGTAATGAACAATGAATTTTTAGGGACTAGACTAAATATTTTTAAAAAGTTAGGGACTAAAATGATAGCATCTATATAAACTAAGGACTAAAATATTAGTTTACTTTATATATACATAATGTATTATAGTTAATTAGTTATGGCATTTTGGAAGTGAGAGAAACTAACCTGGATTGTTACTGCATTGCCTGGATCTTGACCTTTTGCCAAGCTTGCAATAGATTGCACAGACCCATCACCAATTGTCATGTCCCACTTGTATATACCGACAATGATGATTGTAAGAACTAAATTATTTTTTGTTATCTTTTTGCTTTTATTTTAACAAAAATAATTTCAATAATTTGAAATAAACTATCATAATGGTCCTTAAAAAATAAAGAGTAAACTAACAATTTGGTCTCTGAAAGATTATTGAGTTGACAACTCAATCCCTGAAAGATTGAAATGTACAGTTTAGTCCTTGAAAGATCAAAACAATATACTAATTAGTCTTTTTTATAGACTAAATAGTATACCGTTTTAATCTTATAGAGACTAAAAAGTATACTATTTTGACCAATTCTCCAACCTGACCAAAAGATATAGGACCAAATTGAGACTTTTTACAACAATATGAGACCAAAAGTGGAACAAAAAATGATACATGACCAAATTGAGACTTAAGCAAAATATATGGACCATATATGAACTTTGGCCTATATAATTTGATTGTTTAAAAATTAAATTGATAAATTAAGAAGAATGAGAAAATTAATCATTTGATCATTATATTTTAATCAAATCTTTAATTTAGCACCTATAATTTTATTTTGACAAAAGCACCTTTTTTTTGTAACAAAAAGTTTAGGTGAGTAGGGCGTGAGTTGGGCCTAGGGCTCACTAAGGTCAGGACATGCCTCTAGGCTCTATAAGCATTTACAAATCGCCTACTAACAAAGTCTTCACATCAACAGCGGAATTCGAACTCACGACCTGGTGGGTTATGAGTTGACTCCTCACCAACTGAGTCAACCTTTGTTGGGTTGACAAAAGCATCTTTGATGTCTCCAAACTATGATGTAAGTCTTAGTTATATCCATAAACTTTATTTGTGGTGAATTATATCTCAAACTTTCACATTTGACTCAATTAATCCATATAAAAATGACTTATAAGTATATTATTTTAATCTTTCAAGAATCGAATTGTAAATTCAATAATCTTTTAGGGATTAAATCGTTAGTTTACTAAAATAAAATAAAAACAGTAGAGGGACTAAGTCAAAATTTTGGATAGGACTAAATGATTAATTTCCCCAAGAAAAGTAAACACTTATTGAAAAATGAGTGTTTTAATTAGGTAATATATCAATTATATATACCTGAGTGCGGCGACCTTGATCCATGAGGAAAGCAAAGAGAAAATTTGGGGAAAGAGGAAGCCAAAAAGAAGAAACAGCACACAAGATGAGACCAAGAGGCTCTCCAGGATCATTCATGTTCTTTCTGCTTTGTATCCATATCTCTTCTCCTTTATCATTCCTGAATTTTGACCATGAATTATTATTATTCAAGCTTGAACAACCCCCAACAGCTTGGCAGAAACTCTCTGTCATTCTCTGTCCCAACTTCAATATACTCTTCCTCCCAGCCACTGTTACACCACCTATATTACATATATATTTATAGCTCAACAATTTCTCATAGATAATAACATAAATTAGATTAAATCACATTTTAGATTAGAATGTTTGATGAAAATAATAATAATAATAATAATTAAGACAACAATGAATCTTATCTTATAATTTGAGAACCATTTATTTAAGGTCAGAACCTCATTTTGGTCCCTAATATTTAATCTAAAGTTTGTTTTAGTCCGTAATTCTTTTTGTTTCGTTCTGGTCCTTTATGTTTCCCAACAATTCCGTTTTGATCCCTAATGTTTCCTAATAGGTTCACATGCATATTGGCCCATAACTACTGAATATGATCATATCTCTCTTGTTTCAAGTCTAAATTCGAATTGGCCAAGAAAAAAAAGTCTAAATTTGACGAAATCAAAGTTACGAGTTACTTTTTATGAGTTTTTTCTCTGCCAAGTTAGGGACGTCGACAAAAGAGGTTAAATCGAGCCTGAAAGTGAGTCTCTTGTTTCATGAATTGAAGTTGATAATATCTCTCTCTCTTTTCTAGTATAAATGTAACAAAATTGAAGTTACGAGTTACTCTTGATGAGTTTTTTCTCCGTTCAGCTGGTTACATTGACAAACAAGGTTAAATAATACTTCAAGAGTGGAGACATCAACAAATCAGGTCAAATATACCCAAATTGGGAAGAGAAAAAACCCATCAAGAGCAACTCATAATTTCAATGTCGTTGTATTCATACTTGAAATGAGAGAGATTGATATGATCATATTCAGTAGTTAGAGACCAAAATGGAACTGTTGAAAAATATTAAGGACCAAAACAAAAAGAAATAACGGGGACTTAAACAGAATTTGAGATAAACATTAGGGACCAAAATGAAATTTTTAAACCTTTATTTAATTATTACCAGTGGAATCCTGTATTGGAACATTGGTTGCCATGAAGAAAAGAAGGCGTTGGCATTGAAGTTGGAGAGTAGCAAGCCAGTGGTTAGCCCCAAAGGCGACACCACTGTTGACAATGGTGCGATACATTGTGGGAACTCTTCTCTTCTCGCATTCTACATGCTCAACCCATATCACCTAAACAACACACAACATTTTCATTCATTCATTTGTATCTATATTTATATCTATTCTATATTGAGTAAACTACTAAATTGGTCCCTGGATTATTGACTCGCTGACAGATTGGTCCCCGAATTTAGGAAACTGACAAATAGGTCCCCGAATTTTTCTAACATTTGTCAAATAGGTCCTTCTGTGCATGTTTTTCGGGGACCTATTTGACTAATGTTAGAAAAATTCGGGGACCCATTTGACTCGTTAGAAAAATTTGGGGACCAATCTGTCAGCGAGCCAATAATTCAGGGACCAATTTGGTAGTTTACTCATTCTATATTATACGTGGGACGAGCCTTCTGGTCGTCCTCCCACTTATATTAAGATAAAAATATTATATATTATTAAAATAAAAGGAAAATTATTATTTGGTCCCTATTTTTTTTACTGAGTCAACAATTTAATTCTTAATTTATTTACATACATATTTGCGTGGCCTAGTATGTATGTATATGTATATATTAAACAACCTCGTAAGTCGCATGCACTACGTAGCTCTCTCTAAAATTAATTAATTGTATTAAATAAATTATTCAATTAATAATTTTAAATTAGTTCAAATTCAGAGACCAAATCATCACTAGGTATAAAATAGTTGATAATTGAAATATTTCAGGGACTAAATCATGTACCTTGCAGCGGCCGGTGGAGTAGGGGTGAAGGATGCAACCAGAGGGGCGTTTGATGCAATATTTGAGTGTTTTTGGGTCTAATTCTAATATGGATACATCAACCACCCCCCAATCTTGTTCATTTATCTTCTTACAATACCGAACATAATACACTTCTCTCCTAGCTACCATTGGTGTCACCATTTGCATCTCCGAATACATCTAATTAATTAATAACCACACATTAATATATAATCACAATATTAAACTTCAACCTGCAGAAGAACTTTGATCATGTGTGAGTGTGACAGTGTGAGCACTATACGTACGTACTACGTAGGAAGGTTATCTTTTCTTTTATTTTTCCTTTTTATTAATGTCATGGACCAAACGAGAATAAGACTTGCAACTCAGGCCAAAACCAAAAGAATTCGTAGAAGGATTCCTTTCTGCCCTAACAGGTTTTTTTTTTTAAAAAAAAATATTATCATATAAGTTAATGCTATTTTTTATTCTTCTCACCGTTCACGTAATATAAGATAATTTTCATCCTCACGTGAATGATAGGCTGTTATGCATGTATATATGTATGTATATATATAGAACCTTAATTTTGAGTATCTAATTAAACCATTCTTAAATAAATAGATGAATGTTTTAGTTTTGATTACCAGTTGCACCGCACCGTTCCTGTTAGCACCTTCACCACTGCAAATCACGTCGAGAGTTGCTGCCTTTGAGATTAAGCACGGAAACATTTCCTTCCATTTATTCTACAACTCAAAAAAAAAAAAAAAAGATT
>QANZ01030913.1:5189-32938 GCA_003254925.1 Chamaecrista fasciculata | reverse complement strand
AAAAAAAAAAAAAAAAAAAAAAAAAAAGGTGAATGGAGCCAACATTGAACTTTCACCATCGATCTATAACTCATACTTCACATACTTTAACAGTTTAGCATATCTATACTTCAATAGTTCAATAGATCTAGTCCCTTTTCTTTTTATAGTAACATGTCATACTTAGCAGAAAAAGTGTGCCCGATTTAGTTGCAATATCAACATTGGAACAAAAGTAAAAATTTGTTCGATCTCAATAAAACAAAAAATAATTTTAGGACTAAAGTGAACTTTAGTCTACAATTGGAAGACATTGATGTTTTGACCATATATACTTAAGTGTATAAACTAACAATTAGGTCTCTAAAATATCACCTAACTAACAATTTGGTTCCTAAAAAATTAAAATACTCATTTAGTCACTAAAAATTAAAATAATATACTTTTTAGTTCCTGATAGATTAAAACAGTATACTATTTAGTTCATAAAAAGGACTAATTAGTATACCGTTTTGATCTTTCAGGGACTAAACGATACATTTCAATTTTTCAGGGACCATCAACTTAGTGATCTTTTAGATACCAAATTATATGTTTACTTAAAGTAGGAAGGGTTTAATTATATTACCACATCCAAGAAGATTTGAAGAAGACGAGGTAGATCCAAAAGAACATCTCCAATTCCTCTTGAGGCTTCAACATTGGATAATCTCTTAGGCCTTTCATTATTTTGAACTGAGAATTGTTTTAAGTATTCATCATAGTTAAGTATTTCACGACCCCTCTCAACACTATGCACCCATAATGGTTCTCCCATTGTGGCCATCTTTATCAACTCTTCCATTGCTTCTTTCACTCTCTCCATTATTCTTCTCTTCTCATGATCAACTCTCGGAATTCCACTGTAAAATTCCAAACCTCTTATGTTCTCGGTTTCCTCGTTGCATGTCGAGCTTGAAGGTGATGTCGTCGATGTCGTTGTCGTTGTCGTCGTCGTCTTCCCTTTTAAGGTTGATCCAAGCTTCTCTATCTACACATATAGATTCAATTAACATACGTTGTTAATATTTATTGTAGTCCTCAAATTATGAGATCAGTTTTATTTTGGTCATAAAATTAATTTTATTTTGTTTTGATCCTTAAACTTTTACATTTATTTCGTTTCAGTCTTCAAAAGTGTGATTTCGTTTAGTTTCTGCCATTATTTCTAACCTAAACAGTTGAAATGGAAATAAGAAAAATGATGAGAAAAATAATGAGTAAACTAACAATTTAGTCCTTGAAAAATCTTTGAGTTGTCAATTCGATCCTTAAAAGATTGAAATATATAATTTAGTCTGTGAAAAAATTCAAGAACTTCTTTTAGAGATTAAACTATATATTTCAACTATTTAGAAACTGAGTTGTCAACTCAATTTCAAATTATAGGATCAATTTCATTTTTGTCACAAAATTATTTTGCTGTTGTTTTGATCCTCAAACTTTCACATCTATTCCATTTTAGTTCTCAAAATGTGATTTCGTCTAGTTTTTGCCGTTATTTCTAACATGAACAACTGAAATCGAAATAAGAAAATGATGGGAGAAAAATAATGATTAAACTAACAATTCGGTCTTTAAAAAATCTTTGAGTTGACAACTCAATTCTTAAAAGATTGAAATACACAATATCAATTTAGCCTTTGAAAGAAGTCAATAATTAACTTATAGAGATTAAACTGTATTTCAATTATTTAGAAACCAAGTTGTCAACTCAATAATCTTTCGGAGACTGAATTGTTTGATTTACTCAAAAATAATAGTTGCATACAAACCTCAGCCCTAAGTTTGGCATTTTCTAATCGTAGGCGATGTACTTCAGAATACGAGGGTGTTGCAGTAGTATTAGTGTTGGCCATGCCACAGTTAGGGCAACAAGCTTTGTTTATAGTCTCTCTCAAGCCTTTATTTTCCTCTCTAAGTTTATCAAGTTCTAACTTCTGAATTGAACTTTCATGACGCTCTTGGAAAGCCTGTATAGTAGCAATTAAATATGTAAATAATATGTAATGCATTTCTTAATTAATTGCCAAGGAAAAAGAGAAAATAGCTTTAGGAAGAAGAATCATAAATCAACATATTTATACTTAGGGCTTTTACTTTTTATAACAAAGCCCTAACCTTAAGTAGGAAAAATAGTACGTAGTAATAATATTAACTGCTTTAAATGTATGCAAATATTTTTTTAAAAAATAAATAAGCTGTTATTGTATTTTGAATAAATTAGAAGAAGATACAGAAAAAAAAAATTACTCAATCACCTTTGGTAATAATTTTTTTTTACTATTTTATATTACTATTGTATTTTTTTACTTTTTTTATTACTTTTTAAAGCTTAGAAATAATATTCATATTACATTTTTTTTTTCGGTCTCGTAAGGTATCCCCCAGCCCGACAGGCCAAGGACTAATCCTCTGCGGATTTGTGCTCCATTTAAGGGTCTGTCGCTGACCAATTGGTTGCTACATACACAAGGCGGGATTTGAACCCCGACCTTACTTAAGCGACCTAGTGAGCTTGACCACTAGGCCAACCAAGCTTGGTTATATTCATATTACATTTAATTAGGACAAGTGAGGTACATTAGAGCACATGCATTGTTATTTTCTGAGATGTATTAAGAGTATTTTAGAAAGATAAATTTCATTTATATGAAGAAAAATTGAGAATTGGAGGGGAAAATATGTTTTACCTTGTAAATTGTAATATTGTATTCAAAGCATTTAAGTCAACAAATTAAAGGTTCAAGTTCAATCACAACAAAAACTATAATGCATCCGTAAGTAAAATAATAAGTTAAGATCAACCCCACAAATAAAATATTTGAATCAAGATCTCTACCAAAAAAATATCTAAATGAAGATATAAGAATCATCCAAGATCTAGTAAATATCTTGATTGATATAAGAGAAAGTTTAATTAAGATTCAAAGGCTGTATTATTTTTTAGGATTTTTTAAAAATATATAATTTTTAATATTTGTATTTGAATTCGCTCAACATCTGAAATATTCAAAACACTTGAAATATCTTAAAGTTAAAAATTGGATTCAATATCAAATAATTTCTTTTTGGCCTGAAAATAATTTTTTTTTATTTTTTAAATATATTTAATTACATTAATACATACTGAATTCATAATGTATGTAATACTATAATATTTTATATTTAATATATATACATATAAACTATTTTTTTTTATAAGCATATACATATAAACTATTTGATATCAGATATATGTACTCTCTGTTTATTAATATCGGATAAATACAAAATATCTGATGATAATATCCATACTTATCCAATATTTGATAGATATATGATTGAGATTTACTATTCGAGTCAACATTTAATATTTATTTATAAATGCCGAATATTTTATTTTTTTCAAACAATATTAATATTCATGGTAATCCGTAGATTGAGGACATCTAAAATCCATTCCACCTGGACTGATTTCTCTTGGTCCTAAAAACTTACTTTATTTGCATGGTATGATTATAGAAAGCATCGAAACATCAAAGATTAATATCCAATCCCCATAAACAATAATAGGCAAAAAAAAAAAGTTAAGATCAACCTTATTATAAACAGATGGTTTTGGATTAAAGGTTGAATTGAAGATGTGCTTGCAATAATAGTACTGTATATAGCACTGTATATATATTCAAATGTTTAGAGAGTATATATATTCAATAATTGGATAAAAGAATAATGTAGATTGGATAGTGATACAAATTGACCTGAGCCAGCTAGCTAGTAACTAATAACGTGCAATGATCTTATAATACTGTCTACTCAACTATTTTAATTTTTAACATTTTTTTAAAAAAAGGCATAAACTCTTAATATCTATAGCTCGTTTATGCCTTTTTTTTTTAAAGTATCTAAATTGATAACAAATAGGTAAATAAGATTTTTTTTTTTAAGATATCTTTTAGTAAAGACAATCTTGTTTAAGACTATATACTAGTGTCAAACATTAAATATGAACATTTATCTTATCAAGGTTTTGAATTTGAGTTCATTAAATTGTGAGAGATCCTAGTTTAGGATGTTCTATCTGGTCAAGAAAAATATTCTTATTAATTACTAAACATTATGCAAGCTAGTGTGTATGTCTATAATATATAGAAGAAGATATGAGTAACAGTTAAGATCAAACAATTACCTTAATTTGGGTTCTAAGATTTTGGCACCAAAACTTGACGTAAGGTGAGATATTCATAGCTCGTTTTTGCCTTTTTTAAAAGTGTCCAAATTCATAATACATCAGTAAATAAGAGAAAATAATTTTTTTTTGGGTTTTTAAAGATATCTTTTACTAAAGACAATTTTGTTTAAGATGCTGTCAAATACTATATATGATCGAACACTTATCAATCTTATCAAGGATTTGAATTTGAGTTCATTAAGTTGTGAGAGATCAGTTGCTTCATCTAAATTCAACCTTTAATTTGTTAATAGAAAGTAATACATTTGACTTAGGTTTTTCTAGTCATGAAAAATATTCTTATTAATTAATAAACATTATTCAAGCTAGTGTGTATTTTCTATATATATATATATATATAAGAAGATGTGAGAATAACAGTTAAGATCAAACAATTACCTTAATTTGGGTTCTACGATTTTGGAACCAAAACTTGACTTGCCTTTGAGAAAGACCTAATTGCTTGCTTAGTTGTTCTCTCTGCTTCTCGTCAGGATGTGGCGTGTGTTTGAAAACACTGCAAATAAGTATATAATTAGCTACAAATATTTTTTTGTACTGTACATGATAAAAAATAAAATTGAGTTCAATTCGATTCTTAAAGTCGATATTGTTGGGAGAATTCTAATCATTTTTTTTCTGAGATTCGAATGTGATTAGTCTTCGCCTAAAACGATATACAGATAGGCGGGGATACTCATGGCTCTTAACAAAAAAAAATAAGTTCATATAAACTAATAAATATGATATGCACCAGTTAAATAACAACAAATAAAAAATATTAATGACTAAATATAATTAAAACAAATAGAGACCAAGACTTATCGTGTGCATAATTTTGTTCACCCTCAAATTGAAATATTTCAAAAATAAACAAATTTGAAACTTACAGCTTTTGTGAAGTGAGAGATAACAATGAGGAAAATGTCATCAATAATTTCTTTTTGTTCATTTTTTTTTATTTGCTCTTATACGGATATGCATGTTATCATGTACTATTATCCAAATCAAAGTTATTTTCTTTTTTTGCTGATTTAAGAGTCCATTACTTTATTTTAATTTGGTTTGGTATTATAACCTAAACTTTAATATATTCCTAGCTATATAAGGTAAATAAAGAAATTCTTTTTTTGGTAAGATAAATATAGAAATGCTAGTAGATATAGAATTTCTAAATAAAGAAATTCCATATCTACTTGTATAAACTGAGCTGTAAATCTAGTTATATTACATCTTTTTTTTTGTGTTTTGTTTCCTTTGTAAGGCTGTGAATTGCTGGTACCCTAAAAAAAAAAGTACATATATATGATATATATGCATGTCCATGCAATACAAACTTTATGCTTAACTACAAGTGTACTGGCACATATGCCAAAATCGATTAGCTATTTATATTAGCTGTACATGAACTACTCACTTGATCATTAGCATTAAGCCATTAACTAACGAGGGCAGATTAAATTCCATCCCACTAAAAGAAGAAACTTTTAAACAGTATAACATAATTAAGTATTTATTGATTAGTCTTAAAAATATAAGTACTGACAAAATTTAATTACTTTCTGAGATATATTACAGAGCTCGTAACTTAAATGTTTAAAAATATAATTATAAAAATTATAAAAATAATATAATTCTTAAATTTATAATAAATTTATACTTTTTGATAATTAAATTTGACTCAAAATCAAATTGTCAAAGAATTAAAAATTAAAATAATTTTTCTCTAAAAAAAATGTTTGTTATTTAATTAGATAAATTACACTTTGGACCGATTCCATTTTGATACTTTCATCTTTCAAAAGTGATATTTTAATACTTTATTCTATTCGGCGTTAATACTTTAGTATCCAAAACTTTTTCTCCGTTACCTTTTGACGGAAAAAAGTACGTGCAAGTCATGTGTATGGTAAAAAAACACGAAATCCACCTTTCTTAAATTCAGATTTCACGATTCAATCTCATAAAAACACAAAACTCTTTGCCTTCAAGTACATACTTAATCGTGTTTTTTAGAGACTAAATAATGAAATATGAGTTTTGGATGGTGAATTTCGCGTTTTTTACCATGCACTACCTGCATGTATTTTTTTTATCAAGAGGTAACAAAATACAAGTTTTGAGTACCAAAATGTTAACAGAAAATAAAAGAGAGTATTAAAATGAAATTTTTGAAAGATTATGATACTAAAATGAAATTGGTCTATATCTCAAAGTAACGAAATGTAATTTATCCTTGTTATTTCAAAGTTCTCTTCTCTCTCTCTAGTAAGTAGTAGACTAGTAGCAATGCAGGCTAGGTTTGCAACAAACCTAGTACATATATTCTTATATCTTATATTATATAGCTCCACCCCTTTCTCGTCGTTCATGTTTAAAACTATAGTCTATGAAATTAAAAATAAGAGAAAATTTACTATTTAGTCTCTCTTTCTTTATTAAGTTAACAATTTAGTCCCTTATTTATTTTACATACATATTTGCGTGCCCGTTAACGGGCACGCAAAGCCCCTAGTATATATATATACTCAAGGTTCTCTTCTCTCTCTCTATACGTATAACGTAGACTCGTAGATATACTCGTAGATAAAGAAAAATAAAATGTAAAATAAGAGTTGTGGGTACTTGTATACTTACGCTTCCATTTCTCTAATCTGCTCGGCAGTGTGCCTCTGATATTTCCTCTTCTTCTTCTTCCTCTCGCTTTTGCCGTCATCATCATCATCATCATCACCTTCTTCTTCTGCAACATCGACATCATCATGATGATCATCAAGGCCTTCAAACCAGTCTTCCGACGATCTCGTCGTCGACGATCTCCCGACGAGCCCGGAGTTCTCGCTGCTAATTTCAACGGCGGCGGCGTCGACGACAACGTCTACTCCTCGCCGGCCACGTCCTTCCTCAGCCTCAGCCTCGGCGCGGCGAAAGATTCCAGCCTTCAATTGAAGAACAATAATTGAATTGAATTAGGGTAAAATAATTAATAAGAAAGAGAGATTGGGAATAATAATAATAATAATAATAATAATAATAATAATAATAAATTAATTAAGAAATTAATCAATAAGTGTGTGTGTTGAGAATTGAGGATTGAGAAGTGAACTTACGAGGGAGAGAGAGAGAGAAGAAGAGTATTGAGTGGGAGAGGAAGGAGGAGGTTGGTTAGTATTATTGGACATGGAAGAATTTTGGAAGAAAGAATTGAAGAAGAAGAAATTAAAGGGTATGTATAGAGAAAGGGAGAGGGATATAAATAACTAATTCTGTAAATGCAATTTTGCTCAAGAATTGACTATTATATTGAGAGAGAGAAAGAGAAAGTGATGGTAAATAAAGAATATAAAAACAAAATGAATTAGGACAAGCTAAGCTAATAAGCGCACTCACTCCTCCAACTTTTTACTCTTTATGTTAGGGTTGTTATCAAGGATCATCATAGTTGAGTGGTGGTTAACTTGAGAAATTTTGAGAAAATTTAATTGCCATCCATTTAAATACGGGGTAAATTATACTTTGGTACCATATTCTATGAACCGATTTCACTTTAATATCTTGTTCTTTCAAAAGTGACACTTTGATGCCATGTTCTTCGCACAATTAACATTATGGTACCTTACTGTTTCAAAAGTGACATTTTGGTACCCTGTTATTTGCACAGTTAACACTTTGGTACCCTAACAAAGATAGAATATGATACCAAAATGAAATCGATCCATTATTGAACATTTTTTTTGTTTAGGTTGGGTTTTGGAAAAAAAAATTATTATCTTGTTCTTTCACGATTTGTTACCATGTTCTATCTTTGTTAGAGTACCAAAGTGTTAACTCAATCCAACCCACTCGACGAACACCCATAATCCTAGCTAAATGATCAAATTGATTTTAGTTTTATCTTTTATGGACTAACTCTTATAATTTCATCTTTTAAAAATTTAATTAAAAAATTTGTAATGTTTCAANTTGATTAGTCTTAAAAATATAAGTACTGACAAAATTTAATTACTTTCTGAGATATATTACAGAGCTCGTAACTTAAATGTTTAAAAATATAATTATAAAAATTATAAAAATAATATAATTCTTAAATTTATAATAAATTTATACTTTTTGATAATTAAATTTGACTCAAAATCAAATTGTCAAAGAATTAAAAATTAAAATAATTTTTCTCTAAAAAAAATGTTTGTTATTTAATTAGATAAATTACACTTTGGACCGATTCCATTTTGATACTTTCATCTTTCAAAAGTGATATTTTAATACTTTATTCTATTCGGCGTTAATACTTTAGTATCCAAAACTTTTTCTCCGTTACCTTTTGACGGAAAAAAGTACGTGCAAGTCATGTGTATGGTAAAAAAACACGAAATCCACCTTTCTTAAATTCAGATTTCACGATTCAATCTCATAAAAACACAAAACTCTTTGCCTTCAAGTACATACTTAATCGTGTTTTTTAGAGACTAAATAATGAAATATGAGTTTTGGATGGTGAATTTCGCGTTTTTTACCATGCACTACCTGCATGTATTTTTTTTATCAAGAGGTAACAAAATACAAGTTTTGAGTACCAAAATGTTAACAGAAAATAAAAGAGAGTATTAAAATGAAATTTTTGAAAGATTATGATACTAAAATGAAATTGGTCTATATCTCAAAGTAACGAAATGTAATTTATCCTTGTTATTTCAAAGTTCTCTTCTCTCTCTCTAGTAAGTAGTAGACTAGTAGCAATGCAGGCTAGGTTTGCAACAAACCTAGTACATATATTCTTATATCTTATATTATATAGCTCCACCCCTTTCTCGTCGTTCATGTTTAAAACTATAGTCTATGAAATTAAAAATAAGAGAAAATTTACTATTTAGTCTCTCTTTCTTTATTAAGTTAACAATTTAGTCCCTTATTTATTTTACATACATATTTGCGTGCCCGTTAACGGGCACGCAAAGCCCCTAGTATATATATATACTCAAGGTTCTCTTCTCTCTCTCTATACGTATAACGTAGACTCGTAGATATACTCGTAGATAAAGAAAAATAAAATGTAAAATAAGAGTTGTGGGTACTTGTATACTTACGCTTCCATTTCTCTAATCTGCTCGGCAGTGTGCCTCTGATATTTCCTCTTCTTCTTCTTCCTCTCGCTTTTGCCGTCATCATCATCATCATCATCACCTTCTTCTTCTGCAACATCGACATCATCATGATGATCATCAAGGCCTTCAAACCAGTCTTCCGACGATCTCGTCGTCGACGATCTCCCGACGAGCCCGGAGTTCTCGCTGCTAATTTCAACGGCGGCGGCGTCGACGACAACGTCTACTCCTCGCCGGCCACGTCCTTCCTCAGCCTCAGCCTCGGCGCGGCGAAAGATTCCAGCCTTCAATTGAAGAACAATAATTGAATTGAATTAGGGTAAAATAATTAATAAGAAAGAGAGATTGGGAATAATAATAATAATAATAATAATTATAATTATATAATTTTGAAATCTTTTCATTATCCATTTTGAAAATTATTTATTAAAATAATATATAATACTAAATGATAGCTAGCTAAAATTTTGCATGAATAAAACTAGGCATGACTTTGAAACTTGTTAGTCTTAACTTCCTCCACTACTTGTATACTAAAATAAAATATAGATCAAAATGTACTTTTGATATAGGTAAAAGTATTTTTTTGTCCCCAATTTTACATTAACTTTCAATTTCATCCCTAATCTTTTTATGTTGTCAATTTTGTTCCTAGTATTTTACATTTTGGTCAATTTTATTTTTTAACTAACTTCTTTCAATAAATTAACAACAAACTTCACCTTATTTTTTAATATGAGTAGGGATTTCAATTTATTTTTCAATCAATTTTACATTACACGTCATTAGCTACATAGAATCAATTATTAACATTTGACTAAAGTTGACTCATTTTACATTACATGTCATTAGCTAATGAGTCAAATGTTAATTTGACTCATAAAATTAACTAAAATGTGAAATATTTTAGAAGAAATTAAAAGTTGATAGAAAATTTGGGAACCAAAATTAGGCTTTTGCCTTTGGTTTATTATGTTTGAGAAAATTTGAGAAAATTAAAAGTTGATAATTTTGATTTTATAAATTTCTTAAAAGTTTCACTCTTAATCTTAACAATTAAATATGATCATATTTATCGCATTTTAAGTTCGAATACAACAAATTTAACTAAAAAAATAATCATTCATGTTATGATCAAACTTAAAAAATTGATCATATCTAAGTTTGAGACACAAAAAAATTATAAATAATTGAACCCATAAACAAACGAAATTGCAAAAAACAAAATAAGAGAGGTTAATGGATCACCTTTGGTCAGAGAGAAGACTCTGTTCAGCGCTTTCTTGAGCGCTCCAAGAATCAGATATGAATACGCAAGAATCAGATATGAACACGCAAGAAAACAGCAAGGAAATTTCTGCAGAAGAGGCTGATGAGCTAACAAGATCCAAGAAAAAAATGAAAGATGGAGATGATACATTCACAGGACTTTCCTCTACACCAATTTCGTATGAAGATATCCCATTAATTGGGGAAAAAGAAAACAACATGAATTTTTCTGATTCTTCCTACAGAGATGCAGTGGCCAACATACAATGCCATTCTCATCCACTGGGCAATACAACGAACATCACAATGGGGGAAAATATGATGCTAGAACAAAATTCCACACCATTTCAAGATTTTGGAATGGCAGGCAATCCGAATCAGCAAGGCGTTCCAAATCAGCAAGGCTTCACTTTTGTTCAAGACCACGAAGGGAGTGATTCTTGCATCTATGTTTCCATTTCAAAACCTGAAAGAGAGAGAATGGGAATTCCCCTCCAAAAAACATTAATCATAAAACTTCTTGGTAAGACAGTGGGTTTTAATTTTCTGGCCAAAAAAGTGTCAGAATTATGGGCATGTAAGGGATCTTTTGAAATTATTGATTTGCCTAATGAATATTATCTAGTCAAATTTAATAATGAGGATGACCTCAATTTTGTTCTTAGTGAAGGTCCTTGGATCATTTTGGACCACTACCTTACAGTAAGAAAATGGTTCCCAACTTTCAACCCAGAATCGGACTGTATAAAATCGGTTGCTGTTTGGCTTAGATTTCCCCATTTACCCTTTGATTGTTTTGATAACAAATTTCTGACTTGTTTTGGTAATAATATAGGAAAGACTATAAAGATTGATGCAACTACAACAAAGCAATCTAGGGGCAAATTTGCACGAGTTTGCGTTGAAATAGATTTGACCAAACCTTTACCCTCTAAATACTTTCTTGATGGACAGAAATATTTTATAGAATATGAGAGCATTCACTTAATCTGTTTTGAATGTGGCAGATATGGTCACACTAGTGAAGGTTGCGCAAAGTTAAATGACGAATCTATTGCCCAACAACAGCAACATACCACCAATGAAATCAGTAAGGAGGGCCCTAAATTTGGACCTTGGATGGTTGTTAAAAAGACCAGAAGGCCTAGAAAACCCAGAGCCTCAAATGCTCAAGAGGAGGAAAAACACCCCAGCCCAAACAAGACAAACACAGTAAAGGAAAAGTCCAACAAAATCATCAATAAAGATCAGTCTCGGTTCCTAGCTCTCGCTGGTCTTGTGAGTGATGTTGAGATAAGTGAGAGTGAAGGCGGGGATTACTTTGATGATGAATTGCTTAGTGAGGAAGAAAACCCGATTAACAATGATGAGATGAGCATGAGTGCTGGACAAAATACTAGGGAAGGTCTTTCTAGCCATTATCCCCCTAGGGGGGGGTTAAGTAGGGGATCCACAAGAACTAGAAGGAATAATGCAAGTTTCAAGGGTAAAGAAGTGATGGAGGCGACCGAACAACACATTCCCAATGACCCTAGACCCAACATAAAAGCTCCCATTACACCATATAATGCTAGGGAGAAAGGGGAATCGAGCTCCTACAGGCAGCCACCAAAACCCCCTGATTTGGTTACTAACAATGAAGACGATGACGATATTATGGTGCCTGGCACCCTCCAAGAAAATGCCGAGCAAGATGTTGTCATGAGAGATGCCCTTGGGAATCTCCAAGACCATTAACTTACCTTCTTTTTGTTTTACTATGCAGGTTCTCTCATGGAATTGCCGTGGGGCTGGTAACCCCAACTTTATTAGACACTTAAGAAATTATGTTGATAAATATAATCCTAATTGTATTGCTTTAATGGAGACTAAATGTGATTCTAACAAAGCTGCTAATGTTTTTGCAAAAATTGGATTTAAGGACTTCATTTGTCAAAATGGGAATGGTAGGAGTGGTGGTATTTGGTTTGCTTGGCAATCAAATATGATCAATGTCCTATCTTACACTACTCATCAGAACTTCATACAGTTACATATTGAGTGTAATAACTTAAAATGGTACCTCTCCATTGTTTATGCCAGTCCTCACCCTGATGTTCGTGTGCAGCTCTGGCAGGATATCAGTAGCTCCATGCCCCCGAATTCTGATGCCTGGGCTCTTATTGGTGACTTCAATGAAGTTATTGATGCTTCGGAAAAAACGGGTGGCGCCCCTTTTGATCCCCGCCGTGGACTTGCATTTAAAAACTGGATCAGTGACTGCCACCTCTTGAACGTCAAAGCTGATGGCCCTGCATTTACATGGTATGGCCCAAAAATCGGCAGTTATGATCGAATTTTGGAAAAGTTAGACAGATTACTTTGCAATGAAAATTGGAGACTTTCTTTCCCTGAAGCTACTGTAAGTGTTATTCCTAGAGTCTATTCTGATCATCATCCTCTCCTTCTTAGAGTTCATCCTCCCCCCCCTTCTTATATTAATAGACCTTTTAGGTTTGAAGCTATTTGGTTTACGCATGATTCTTTTCCGGAATTTGTTAAAAATCATTGGAATAATCATATTGATTGGTGTACAAATATTAGCAATTTTACCAATAACATCAAAACTTGGAACAAGGATGTTTTTGGTCACATAAGTAGAAAGAAAAGGCGTATTCTAAACAGGCTCCAAGGGATACAAAAAGATAATAGTTACTCCAAAAATCGGTTTTTACAAAAACTAGAGCAAGACCTTCAAGTTGAACTAAGTAGTATTCTTATGCAAGAAGAAATTCTTTGGCAACAAAAGTCCAGATGTCAATGGCTTATACAGGGGGATAGGAATACTCGTTATTTCCATACAAAAACCATCATTAGGAGAAGGAAAAATAGGATCAGCATGTTAAAAAACCAAAATGGGATTTGGGTTGATAATGTTGATGATATTAAGGATTTGGCTATTTCTTACTTTTCTAACCTTTTCAATGAAGACAGGGTTTCCAGGGGCTGGTTTTCCTCCTCTGGGCAGCTGCAGCAATTTCCGAGTGAAGCTTTGTACAAGCTGGATGACCCCCCTTCTAGGGAGGAGCTTAGATATGCTCTTTTCTCGATGGGGGGTACAAAAGCCCCGGGTGATGACGGCTATCCTGCTGTTTTTTTCCAAAAAAATTGGGAATCTGTCAATAATAGTATGTATGATGTGGTGGTGAAAGCTTTTAACAATGAGTATAACTTAGAGGAAATTAACAAAACACTAATTGTCCTTATTCCTAAGATTGAGAGTCCTGAATTTATTAGTCAATTTAGGCCTATATCTCTGTGCAATGTCATTTATAAATGCATTTCAAAAATAATTGTCAATCGGCTAAAACACTTTTTACCTGCTTGGGTCTCTCCCCTCCAAGCTAGCTTTGTCCCTGGTAGAAGTATTCAGGACAATATTATTATAGCTCAGGAAATGCTTCATAGCATGAGAAGACTTAATGGAAAAAATGCATATATGGCAATTAAAATTGATCTTGAAAAAGCCTATGATAGAGTCAATTGGGGGGCAATTGCTAATGTAATAGCCGAGTTAAATATTCCCCCTAAAATGCAAACACTGATCATGAATTGTATTTCCTCCACTTCTTACAATATTATTTGGAATGGGAATAAAACTAACACTTTCAAACCTTCTAGAGGTCTTAGACAGGGTGATCCTCTTTCTCCCTACTTGTTTGTGATGTGTCTTGAAAAATTATCTCAACTTATTGAAAAGAATATGGAACTTGGAAACTGGAAAACCCTTAGAGCTGGCCGGTCTGGGCCCCCTATTTCTCACTTATTTTTTGCAGATGACATTATTCTTTTTGGAGAGGCAACAGAATCCCAACTTGATTGTATGACTGAGTGCTTAAATCTTTTTTGCAATGTCACGGGGCAAAAAGTTAATGTTGAAAAAACCAGAATTTTCTTTTCTAAGAATGTAAATAGTGCTATAAGGGATCAAATTGTATTTAAGTCTGGTTTTATTTATACTGATGATTTGGGGACTTATCTGGGTATGCCTCTTCTCCATGGGAGGCAAACCAAGAGAGATTTCGCTCGTGTTCTTGACAAAATTAACTCTAAGCTTGCAGGATGGAAAGCTAATTGTTTGTCCTTTGCGGGACGTGTTACCCTCGCTAAATCGGTGATATCTTCTATTCCCTACTATTCTATGCAATCTACTAGGATTCCTAAATCCGTCTGTTCAGAGATTGAGAAAATTCAAAGGAACTTTATATGGGGTCATGATAATATTAACCGTAAAGCTCATACAATTAATTGGGAAATGATGTGTAGAGATAAAAATTGTGGGGGTCTTGGAATTAAACATCTCACTGAAATGAATGACTCTTTTCTTATGAAAATTGGCTGGAATGTTAAATCCAAACCGGATAATATTTGTAGTAAGGTCCTAATAGGCAAGTATGGTAGGGGGTGTGACTTGAACAGAAATATTATTGTGAAAACCAGCGATTCTCTCCTTTGGAAAGAAATTGCTAAACTTTGGAATGCTATTTTACTTAGGGAAAAATGGATTGTTGGGGATGGTTCCACTATTAGATTTTGGATTGATAATTGGGGAAATAGAAATGAACCCCTTATTCATAGTCTCAATATGTCTATTCCTGATTATGCTCTTATGCAAACGGTTAAAGATATGACTACGAACAATGGAAATTGGGATTTCGATTTTCTAAAAGCTATTCTCAATCCTCAGTGCCTTAATAGTTTTCTAGCTGAGACTTGCCCTGCGGCTTCTAGGGGAAGGGATATATGTGTTTGGGGAGGAACTAGCAATGGTGACTTCTCTGTCAAGTCAGCCTATTCATTTAGAGTTAAAACCTTCCCTAAAGATCAATTATTTTCGAAAATTTGGAAACTAGACATTCCTGAAAGAGCTAGACATTTCATTTGGCTTACTTCTCATAACAGACTCTTAACTAGGGAATTATGTAATAATTGGTTTGGGGGCTCACCTTGGTGTTACAAATGCCCAAATGTTGTGGAATCTACATTGCATGTTCTCCGTGATTGTCCTGAGGCTTCATCTATCTGGAAATCCTTAGTTGATCCTAGATACTATGGAATTTTTTATGGGTCAGATTTAAAGGTTTGGATCACTACTAATTTGGACAATTGCTTATGTGCAGATACGAGTGTTACCTGGAGCAGAATTTGGGCAATTGCTGCTTGGAAAATCTGGTCCTGGAGAAATTCTGATGTTCACAGGGACGATTTCAGAAGACCCTACAAGCCAGATGAAATTATCAGAAGCATAATTCAAGATTATGATAAAGGCAAAATCGATGTTAGCTCTGAATTCACACACATACCGCGTATCCCTGTCCAGATTGCGTGGAGTTGCCCTCAGAGAGGGTGGTTCAAACTGAATTCCGATGGTGCTCTCCGCCGTTCGTCCCTCACGGCGGGGTGTGGTGGTTTACTCAGGGACGATAATGGTTGCTGGGTTGCGGGTTTTTACCGGTACCTCGGCGACTGCTCAGTTCTCAAGGCCGAATCTTGGGGACTCCTTGAGGGGCTATGGCTCGCGGCTGACTATGGTGTTCACTGCATCGAAATTGAATGCGACTCTTTGGTGCTAGTTAACGCCGTTCGCAGTGGGATAGCCTCAATTTCTGATATCAGTAGCAACTTGACGGATATTGGGTTGAGCCTCCGTCGTTTCCGGCGATGGACCGTTGCTCACAGGTGGAGGGAAGCGAACACGTGCGCAGATTTTCTTGCAAACTTGGCCTGCGATACTCGACAGGAGGGAGGTGTACAGCGCCTCGCGTCGCCGCCGGCCGGTCTGCTTCATCTTCTCCATCTCGACAGAATCGGGTCTGGTGACTGTCGCTATGTTCATCCGCCATGATTAGGGTTCTTCTCCAGCGCTCGTGTCTGCTTCTGCTGCTCGAGATTGTGCTGTGTTTGTTTTTTATTTTTTTGTTGTTTGCTGTTTTCTTTTTGCTTTGGCTTTTGGGCTTGTTTGGCCCTTAAGCCCGCATTCCACCAAAAAAAAAAAAAACGAAATTGCACAGCAAGTCTGCAACACAGTATTTGACTCATTTTTGTCGGGCGATGTAATGTTTTATTATTTAATAAACTAAACAACAAATCTCTATTTTTATTAGTACATTTTCTGGATAGAATTCTAAACTTCATATATAATAATTAAACCATTTGGTACTATGTAAAATAAAACAACTTATATTAAATACTACGAAGTTATAGCAACAATATATATTAGTTTATAAGATATTTATTTCTTAAATTCAGACTTAAAACGTTTGTTATGATCAATATTAATTTAATACTTAATTTTTGTATAAAAATCACCATAAGTTTTAGTTTGAAATCTATACTTTTAATATTTTTTAAAAAATATTTTTATAATTCAATTGTTTCAACTATAAACTTATATAGTAAATTAGTGATCCAGCGATTAAACTATGAAAGCATAACTTAAACCCTTGACTGTTTGAATCACAGATTCAAGTTTTCAAACTATGCAATTGCATATGGTTCCAATAAGTTGGACTAGAGATGCAGTGCTCATTAATTAACTGCATTAGTCCAGGTAATACATGAATTATTTTAAACATTTTTTTTTATCAGCATATATATTTAATTTGAAGAAAAAGATTGAAAGTATTTATAATACCTTTTTTAGTATCTGACAATAACAATAGATTTTTCTAATTGCTTTGGCAATATATTCTGCTCCTAGCTAGCAGGAGTATTGGTTTCATTGTAAATTTGTAATAGATCGGCAACTTAGCATAAAAGTAATCTTGCCTTGCTGATTGACATGTCATTGTCCATGTAAAAGTAAATGATTTGGATGAATTTGTAATGAATGTTCTTTGTGATTAAAATGATTTGGATGAATTACTTTTTTAAGAGTAGTGGACGGACACAAACTAATTTTTCGAATAAAACTTTTCATAGATTATACCAAGAAAAGAAAAACTTTTCATAGAAAAAAAAAAGAGGAAACCTACTATTTGGTCCCTCCTTTTTCACAGTTTCAACTATTTGGTCCCTGTATTTTTGAAATTGACTATTTGGTCCCTAAAAAATTACAAATGTCAACTTGCTAGTCTTTATAGCATATCTCCGTTACTGACATTAATGACCAGACCATTAAGTGCACATATGACATGTTAAATGCAATATATTTAACTATTTGGAACCACCTAGCTAGGGTTTGAAATTTGAGAGTACTTCAATAGTTTATGTCTTATGGAAGCTTCACATATAATATAAATATTTGGGTCTGACTCAATTTTAGGCCAGTTAAATTGTGTTTGTTGGTTCGGTTCTGGTGGTTTA
The DNA here is from genome assembly GCA_003254925.1 of Chamaecrista fasciculata. NCBI lineage: Eukaryota > Viridiplantae > Streptophyta > Magnoliopsida > Fabales > Fabaceae > Chamaecrista > Chamaecrista fasciculata. The sequence continues at coordinate 14,992 of QANZ01030913.1, read as the reverse complement.
GGTGACTAGGATGCCAAAGTGGCATTTAACAGTATCGTGTAAGTATCTAACGTCCACGCCATCAAGTAATTTAATGGATATTTTAACTGAAGGACTAAATAGTTGATGATTATGATAAATGAGGGACTGAGTAGTCTATTTCAATAAATGAGGGACCAAATCGTTGATTCAGTAAAAAAAAAGAGACCAAATAATAAGTTTTCTCAAAAAAAAATTCACACAATCAAAAGTACAAAAGATATTTCATTACTTAAAATTAAAAAAATATTTTTTCTCAATAAATAAAATTCAAAAACAATTTATACATTTTCACCGATATCTAAAAGTAAAGTTACAATTAAGAAATTATATATAGTTAAGTTATTTAAGTACGATGTTATGAGTTAAAATTAGACTATGTATATGAAAAATGTTTTGTTATTAGTAGAGACAAAACTCTTGGGATTGTATACGAGGAGTTTGCTATTCCCAATGCTCCTGTCATTGTGATATGGAACTAGGGGTGTTTACGGGCTGGGTTGAGTTGGGTTTAGGGCGGGTTGGTTCGGACTCACTAATTTATTTGGCGGGTTGGGTTGGGTTGGGCTAAAGAAAATAATTGAGTCAACCCAAACCAACCCAAACCAAACAGTGGCGAGTTGGTTTGGATTGGGTTGGCGGGTTGACCCATACTAGTTTTTTTATTTTTTATATATTTATTATATAAAAAATTTGGTCCCTCTTAAAATTTTTTCTTTAATTTGGTCATTCGCAATTTGTTTTTTATGGACTAAATTGAAAATAAAAATTTATTAATTGACCAAATTGTAAAAATAATATTATTTGTGATATTAAAATATAATTATAACTAAATAAAAAATTAATTTTATTTTTTATTTAATATTTTTGCGGGCTGGCGGGTTGGGTTAGGTTGAGCGGGCTCAAAATCTTGAAACTCGCAGCCCAACCCAAACCACAACGGACTCAACTTTTTGAATCCAAACCAACCCGCCAGCCCAACCCAAACTAATGGGTTGGGTTGGTTTTAGCGGGTTGGCGGGTTGGCCCAACCCAATGAACACCCCTATATGGAACTATATGTTAATTAGTTCAACAAAGCCAGTGTTGCTAATGTGGATAATTATACTTAAGCTGGAAACACTATGGTGTAGTAGATAAAGTGGCGGCCACGCCAATAAAAAGTGACACAATTAGTTAAGATTCGAGCTCTTATTCTATATATAAGGATATAAGAGTTTGAATCTTCTTATTAATATGAGAACCTTAATTGATAGATGATATGTAAATTACTAGTAAATTCTCATAGAGATAAGGAGGTATTTTTATTTTGACTCTAGTAGAATATTTTAATACTTTAGTTATGCACTTATGCTATTATGACATTTTGATGATATTTGAGCCGCTATAGTATTTTGATATATGATCTAGTTACATTGTCAAGAAAGTAGTAGAAATCTCATAGAAAGTTAATATTCCTTTAGAATATATCTTTACATTGTAATGAAATATTCAAGTACAAATCTTGAATCATGATACAATTTCTATTTTCACTGTCATAATGTCAACAAAGAAAAAATTGCCATATAGAGCATTTCTAGTACCGAGCCAACTTACACAAGGGCTAGAATATAAAGCAATTCTACTTTCACATTCAATTTACAAAGAAACAAAATTGCCAAAACAGTTTTGGTTCCCTTCTTTACTTCATTCCAAGTTGTGCAACAATTCTGTCTTTCTTCTTTACTTCATTCCAAGTTGTGCAAACTTTTTATTCCATTCCTTACTTGATGCCTTGCAGTTGCAGACAGAAGCAGCAGCATAATGCAGTTCAAAAGCCTTTATTTCAATATAACATATCAAATCAGTTTTTCAATTGCAAATATCAGTTCCAATTAATCATTTGCACTTAAAAAGATAGGCCAAAGTTCAAATTTGGCCCCATATCTTTTACTCAGTTTTCAAATTGGTCATATATCCTTTTTTGTTGCATTTTTTGTCCCATATTTTTAGGCCAGATCTCAATTTGGTCCCATATCTTTTTTTGTTGCAGATTTGGTCCCATATTTTTTGGTCCATTGCAGAATTGGTCATATATCTTTGGTAGGTGCAAAAGTGGTCTTATATTTTTGTAAAAGGATCAATTAACGATTGATCATTTTGTAAATATATGAGACCAATTATGCAACCTAACCAAAAGATATGAGACAAAAAATGATATAGGACCAAACTAAAACTTTTTACAAAGATATGAGACCAAAAGTGCAACAAAAAAAATATACAAAACCAAATTGAAAACTTAAAAAAATATATGAGACCGAATTTACACTTCGACCAATAAAATAAATAAATATTCAAATAACCAAGAAATCACTAAAGTGCAGAATATCAGTAACCATCAAATATTAAAATCAACATAACGAGTATTAAAAGTAACAAATGGCAAATGTATAAAATGAATTGGCACTTTAGCATGGATTTTATACAAGATATCAAGAAGAGAATTATATGCACTCCACATCTCATCTAGTAACCTTATTTCTAACTTCCCATTTCAGGTCTTTCTTATTTAGCTTGTTAAAACATGGAGTTAACTTGCCATCATTAATTAAACCAATTATGTATTTGAAAAACTAGTATAGTTAGGGTGTTAAAGTTCTCGCACGGATAATATCTGATCCATAGGAGGCATAGCTTTCACATAATAAAATAGTAGTCTACTATTTAACTAAAAAATAAAAAAGAAATAGTAGTCTACTACTTTAGGCATGGAAGCAAGATAAAATATATATTCAAAATAAGATCATTATAATGTTGGATTTAGATCGGTGGGAGAAATCTAAATCATACTTGAGATTGAGCTAAAGTCCATGCTGAAAAACTGCACTGTTTAGTCCCTAAAAATAATTGCATGCACCTGCTATAGAGAAAGTTCACAACCTGCTTGAGAATGCTTGTATTTTTGCTGCATGTCCATCTCCACCACATATCACTTATTTATAGTCAAAAAGGGTCTATTAAAATATTGATAAAAGGTGATATGGGTGGCATAGGGGAATATGATATACTACCAATAAGATAGGACACTGATAGTTCAAGGCAATCTAGCAGGTTGGGCCCTTTCCTTGAATGAGCTAAGAGTCAAATTCACCTATCACAGAATGACTCACACCCACAATTGAAACATGACCGAATCCAATAATTAGACAGTACTTTAAACATAAATTGGTAACTTAATATACATCCATAATATATATATTTAAAATTAATTTTTATGATTAGTGCTAATCCACAATTAGGATTATTTGATAGAAATAATCCAACATATAAAGCTAAATAAACACATAATGAACATGTGCCTTGCTAAGAATATCAGCAACGAGATTGATGTGCTCCATTTTTAATTTAATAGTTTACACAGAGAGCTTGATCAAAGAATGATTGATGCTCTTTCAAAACAAAAAAAAAAGGAATACTTGATGGCTATTTTTTGTTTGGCCAGATTGATGCCTTTTTTTTTCATAGAATTAGAATATATAAAAATAAAGAAGAATCCAAAATACAATCAATCAATATTACGTCTGCGGGGCTGAGTAATCCTCACAAGCTATGATGCATGGACACTGACATGGACATGGGATACGACACGGACACGGACACAACGACACGTCAAACTCTCAAAATTACGCGACACGACACGACATATATTTATATATATAAATAATTAAATATTCATAATTTTTAATGAAAAAAATTAAAAATTACTATTTTTATTCATAATATATGTCATATCTATTATTATTTTCTCTTGCCTATCATGTTACACTTATAAAAAATTGATTTATATTCTAAAATTTATGAATATGTGTCGTGTCGGTGTCATACGAGTGTCGGACACTGACACGTGTCTGACACGGTGACACGCCTTCAAAATGAAGTGTCCATGCTTCCTAGCTCACAAGTTAACATGGAAAACTAAATTTAGAAACAAAGACATCCTATCCAAAGTAATCAAATCAAAGGAGTCTTGATAAGCAGATTTTGCTAAGAAATCTGCATACAAATTTCATTCTCTATGAATATGTTGCAATTTAACTTGCTGAAATTCACCTAGTTTTGCCTTGCATTCTTCAATTAAAGCATGCATGATAATGATGAGAGGAGAGGGGGGAAGGGTTTATTTTAGAGATCCACTGCGTACATACAATCAAATTCAATAATAACTTTATCACAATCACCCTGCAAAGCTACATCCATGCCAATTTTAATAGCCCACGATTTTGCCAAAACATAACTTATAGACAAGAGGTTTTGGAGTACAAAGACATCACATTTTTATGAATGTAACAATTTTATTTTCTCTTTAAGTCAAAGGGTCACTTTGGTCCTAAACGTATGCCTCAATGTTCATTTTGGTCCTTTATGTTTCAAAATGTTTAAATTGATCCTAAATGTTAGCAAAATATTTCATTTTGGTCCTAAATATTGGTAAAATATTTCATTTTGGTCCCAAACTATTGAATTTGATCATATTTCTCTCGTCTCTCATTTCAAGTTCAAAGGACTTGTTAAGAGGAATTCATAGCTCTGAATTCGTCGCATTCAAATTTGAAACGATAGAGATATAATCAATTTTGCTTGTTTGACCATGAAACGAGCGGTCTGCTTTTAGGACCGATTTGACCTCATTTACTGACGGTTCCAATAAGATAGAGAAAGTACTCTTTGAGAACAATATGTAGTTCTAAAATCGTCATGTTTGAACTTAAAACGAGCCATATTCAATAGTTTGGGACCAAAATGAAACATTTTGTCAACATTTAGGATCAATTTGAACATTTTAAAACATAATGGACCAAAATGAACATTACAATATACAGTTAGGACCAAAATGAACATTTAACCTTCCATTTATTTCACTCTATTGGAGGAGTCGAACATAACTCGTACAAAAATTTTGGAGGAGATCGTAAAGCTTGCCTTCCGCAGAAGAAGCACCGTCCGCCGTTCGCCGTCTTCATCGATCATCAACGCCCTGAAACACCAAAGCTCATCAATGGAGAAGGGAAGAACGATTTGCGAAATGGGGGAGAAGAGAAGCACGATTTGCCTTGAAGAACCCTCTTCGAAACGACGTGTAGCTTGCAAAAAAACACTGGTAAACCTATGACCATTGACTATAGCTTACTATAACATCAATCCTCAATTCTTCACAGAGAAATCATGTCTTTCTTCTACTCTACTCACAAAATAGAAAGAATCTGTAGTACAGGTACTTGCATTTCTTCGGCCTCTTCTTTGCTGAGCCCATTCCATGTTTTACCATCTTTGTTCCAAGAATCGTATCATTCATTTGCAACACAAGTTTCTCACCACCAATCTTACTCAAACCCACAAGTCACCCCATTGACTCATACTCTCCAATTCGATCATTGTTATTTCGTGTCTCTCCTCCAATCTTGTATCGCCGGTAAGGCGATTGAACCCGGGAGGCAGATTCATGCGCGATTGTGCCAATCGGGTGTTGGTTATAATACAGAGTTAGCTACTAAACTCGTTAATCTGTACTCTGACTGCAACTCTCTACGCAATGCACATAAACTGTTCGACCAAATTACTAAAGGGAATTTGTTTTTATGGAATGTTTTGATTCGGGGTTATGCGTGGAATGGACCCTACGAGGCTGCTATTTCGCTTTACTATCAGATGCTTGATCATGGGTTACAACCAGATAATTTTACTTTACCATTTGTTTTAAAAGCATGCTCTGCACTTTCTGCGATTCAGGAAGGAAGGGACATTCATGGGTATGTGATACGTAATGGGTGGGAGAATGATGTGTTTGTGGGTTCAGCACTTGTTGATATGTATGCTAAATGTGGTTGTGTGGTGGATGCACGTAAGGTGTTTGATAAAATTCTTGAGAGAGATTCTGTGTTGTGGAATTCCATGATTGCAGCTTATGCTCAAAATGGACACCCTGATGAATCACTTTCTCTATGCAGCGAAATGGCTTCAAGAGGTGTGAGACCTACCGAGGCAACTCTTGTCACCACGATTTCATCTTCGGCTGACATTGCTTGTCTTCCTCATGGAAGAGAAATCCATGGGTTTAGTTTGAGACATGGGTTCTCATCCAATGACAGGGTGAAAACTTCTTTACTTAATATGTATGCAAAATGTGGATCAGTGAAAGTTGCTCGTAATTTATTCGATCGGCTTAAGGAGAGAAGGGTTGTGTCTTGGAACGCAATTATTGCTGGTTATGCAATGCATGGTCATGCAGCTGAAGTTCTGGACTTGTTTGAGCAGATGAGGAAAGAGGCTTACCCAGATCACATAACCTTCGTTGGTGTTCTTGCAGCCTGCAGCCGAGGCGGTTTGGTCGATGAAGGGCGAGAATTCTTCAATATCATGGTTAGAGATTACTTTATAAAACCCACAGTTCAACATTACACATGCATGGTTGATTTACTTGGTCGCTGTGGTGAATTAGATGAAGCTTATGATATTATAAGACATATGAAAGTAATGCCAGATTCTGGTGTATGGGGTGCTCTACTAAATTCAAGCAAGATCCATGGGAATCTAGAGATGGCAGAGTTAGCGTTGGAGAAGCTAATTGAGCTTGAGCCAGAAGATGCCGGGAATTATGTGATTTTATCAAACATGTATGCTCAATCTGGAAAATGGGAAGGGGTTGCAAGATTGAGGGAGTTAATGGTTGAGAAAGGAATAAAGAAAAGCACTGCTTGTAGCTGGATTGAAGTGAAGAACAAAGTCCATTCATTTCTTACTGGGGATGTTTTTTCACATCCGGATTCCGATGCGATATATGCAGAATTGAAGAGGCTAGAAGGATTGATGAGAGAATCTGGGTATGTACCAGATACAGGATCTGTGTTCCATGATGTGGAAGAAGATGAGAAAACTAACATGGTGTGTACTCATAGTGAGAGGCTTGCTATTGCGTTTGGACTCATTAGTACACCACCAGGAACAAGGCTTTTGATAACGAAGAATCTCAGGGTTTGTGAGGATTGCCATGTGGCTATCAAGTTCATATCAAAGATCACAGAGAGAGAGATCACTGTGAGAGACGTTAATCGGTATCACCATTTTAAAGATGGCGTTTGTTCCTGTGGTGATTATTGGTGAATGAAGGAGTAAACTAACATTTTAGTCTTTAAATAATTTGAACACTGTCATTCTAGTCCTTAGTTTTTTGAAATACTTGATTTAGTTTTTGAAAATTCATGATTTGTTGCAAGTTAGTCCTTTTACGAAACTTTCTACCACTATACAATTCAGTCTCTAAAGGGATTAAATTACAATGAGTTATAAATTTTTAGGGACTAAATTAATTATTTAAAAATTTCAAAGACTAAAATAGTAATATCTATATAATGCAAGGATTAATTGATAGTTTACTCGGGAATGAAGGAAGAAACTTGAGTCAAATTGAGAAAATAGCCGAACACAAGTTGGATGAGGGAAAGGAAGATAGCTTTTCACTCTAGCCTACTATCTTTTGTTATTTTCTTTTGTTAGTAACTCATTGTTTCAACTTTCATGGGCTAATCAACAGGTTCTTCATTCTACATGGCTAATCTGATTATATATCTATTAGCTTTTTGTGAATTTATTTATTTTTAGAGAAACTTAATATGTTCTTCTAAACGATTTTGATATTTTTTTATTTAACATCTATAATTTAATGACTAGGTCAGTGCCATGTTAGGAAAAAATATTTCATTTGGAAGCTGCTTCATAATGGTATCCCTGTCCATGATAATCTGGTTTCTAGCCTCCTAGGGGCATTGCTCTTAATCCTCTGTGTCCACTTTGTGGGCAAGTTAATGAGTCAATTAAGCATTTGTTCATGACTTGCTGTGTTTCCTCTCTTATTTGGAGTGCTATTTCTAATCACCTCCAGGCTATTCAACATAATGACTTTTTTTGTTGGTTGAAAAATAATTTCTGTTCTACCTCCTGGACTGATTTAAAATTACCTCATGGTACTTTGTTCACTTACACCCTTTGGAACATTTGGTTTATTAGAAATCTCAAAGTCTTCCAACATGCTGCTTTCTTTGCTCCTTCGGCTGTGTCTTTGGTTATTTTTCAGGCAGTGGAATGGTTCTTTCTTGCGGGTCCCTCAATATCGAATCAACTGCACAAGGTGAAACTGTGATGGTTCTTGTTCTGGAAATCAAGAGGGTTTTGGTAGCATTTCAGCCGGAGGCATTATTAGAAATGAGCAAGACTTGTGGATTAAAGGTTATGTTTGTCACTTAGGATGTGGTTCAAGCCTTTTAGCTGAGTTATGGGCTATTTACCTAGGCTTAAAAGTGGCCAAAGATGCTGGCTGTGATCCTAAATAATGTTATGGGCTACAGATTCTTTCTCATTGCCTTTATGCTGTAAATCTCCTAAATAATGTTCTTGTTTATTCCACACATCATTATGCCTCTCTTATTGATCTTTGTAGGTCAGATCTCGCCTCCTTCACTAATTATAGAGTGGTTCACATCTTTAGGGAGGGGAATTTTGCTGCTGATAAAATTGTTCAAGTTGCTGGGCAGACTCATATGGAGTTCACTGTTTTTGACACTATGCCTTCCTTTCTGAATTTGTTTATATTGGCTGATTGTATGGGATCTGTGTACCCACGAAAAATAGGCATAGGATGAACTACTGTTTCTGTTTTTTTTACTAATGCAATTCCCCTGTTTATGAAAAAACAAATTAATGACTATTGACTAGTAAAGAATATAAAGTTGGTAGGTCACTTACCTAGTTGTGAGAGAATCCAGTTGAGTTAATTACAAAAGGAAGACAAGAAAGGATCACAGAGTAAGGGTCTGTTTGGGAGCCAGTTAATTTTAATCCAATCTCATCCAAATGGATGGGATGAGATTATTTTTTAATTGGATGAGATGAGATGATGTATTGGTGTTTGGGTGATTTTAGTGATAATGATGTTAAATAGGGTGTGAAATTATATAAAATGGTATGTAATGATTGTGGTTGGTAGAAATAAGTTGATGGATTTTTGTAATTTGTATAGGGGTAGAAATGGTAGGAAATAATGAGATGAGATGATAGGTGTTTGGTTGTGTTTTGATTGAAATAATATTGAGATGAGATGATATTGAGAAGTGTGATATGGTATTGGAAATTGTGAGGATGAGAAAATTTTGGATTGAGGTTTAAGGGTCAATCCAAATCCAAGTGGATGAGATTATGGGCCAAAATGAAAATAATATTGGAATTATTTTTTGACATACAATTTGATCCATAAATTCGAATTGTTCCAATTAATCAATCTCTAACATGTGTAAATGATAACTCGGGCCTTGTAGAAAACCCCAATCATTAATAATGGGGTCTATTTATGAAATTCAACGACAAAAAAATAACAAATAATAGTTTGAGGACTAAATAGCAAATTACAAAACAACACTAAATTGTAATAAAATGTGTGGTGAAAGGTTCATTTTGGTCCTAAATGTATGGCCTGATATTCATTTTGGTCCATTATTTTAATAAATGCTCAAATTGGTCCTAAATGTTAGCAAAATGATTAATGGTGGACCAAAATGAACATTAGGGCAAACATTTAGGACCAAATTAACCCTTCAACCCTTTATATTTGAATCCAATGATTCAAGCCTGTACATACACGTGGGCCATTTTGTATTTTGTCCCTAAAAAAATATTATCGTTATTATTTAGGAAATAGTTTTAACTAATCTCATAGTTTGATAAACAAAACAGAACGAGAAATAGTTTTAACTCTTTTT
>QANZ01030902.1:0-45110 GCA_003254925.1 Chamaecrista fasciculata | reverse complement strand
TTAACTATAAAGGTTACTTCCATTAAAAAAAAAAAGAACAATAAAGCTTACTAAAATTCTCAAACTTATCATAAAAGATGAAATAAACTCAATTAGAACATAAAGAAATTGACCCAAATTTAAAAGGCTAAAACAATACTTATACCTAAAGTTTTAATCTACTCTAATGTAAAACACTAAAATAATACTCTGGGCTGAAGTTAGTACTGACAGTCTACTGAGCATGATGAGTTCCATAAAGTGCAAGTCGGTCAGAGACTCAGAGTCCTAAGGATATTCAGTTTTCTGCTCACAAGAAAGTTATTTACATTTAGAACCCCAATATATATCAAAAGCATCAAGTATCCAAGTATATAATTTCAGCTCGTCCTGAAGCTCTCCTGAACCGCAATAATTCTTTCATCAACTCTGTTCCTCCATTTGAAGAAGCAGGCCTCACAGTCATCCTTTCTAGAAGAGGAGAATACAAAAGTAGAAAGCTGATGAAATCTAATTCAGCTTTGGTACCAGAGACACCGTCTGCCTTCACAGATCGCAGTTGCATCACAGGACAATTCCAATACTCATCCTCCCAGCAAAATACTGGTGTTACCATTGCACTATGATGTTCCTCAGAGCGCGCCTGCACATACTTTTAAGTGTTAAAACACTGAAAACCCTCGTACAAAATTTGAAGGGGCAGGAAAAGTGCTAAAAGTTCAAGAATTTGGCCAATTCAAGTATACTACTAAATCACTCAATGAACAACAAAATAAGGGAATACAACTGCTAATTAGTAAGCAGAATCAAATGATACTAAGATCATAATCAGAAATAAAGACTCACCAATATTTCCAGTTCTTGAAGATTAGGAGAACTTCTTAAAAGACACAAAGCAGCCGAAATTTCCTTCGAATCATTGAAGTTCATGCGTAAGGAAAGATAACTTAGATCCGAACATGGTCTAGGAAGCTTTAGTGGGACAACCCCTATGGCCAGATACTGGAGCAAAAACAAGAAAGGGAAGAACGGCTCTAAATCATCATAAAAGTATATACATACAGAATATAATTTAAATACATTTGCACATCGTATTTTTGTGAATGTTTGATCTCAGAGAGGCATTGTTAGACTCAGGTTCTGCAGTCATCACTCATAACATTAATTATACTAGGCTAAACTAGCATGTTATCAGTCCTGTTTTTCCCTGAATATTAAATGCTAAAAAATTTAAACCTTTTTTTCCTTTTGTCTGCAGAATTAGATAACCGAAGTCACTTTGACACTGGTGTTACAAGAATCATACCTTTAAAAAGTAGCTTTGAACCTCTAGCCTTCTCAGATGAGGTAGATGAACAAAAAACTTGAGCAAATTGCTAGAACCACTAGGCCATCTATTTTTCTCGTTTTCAAGGTTCAAATACAAACCAATGGATATAACAGTTAAATGGAAAGTGTTCTCAAATCTAATGTCCTCAAATTTGCCTCCAATGTCAAAAAAATAAAGATTCGGTGCATCAATGTTGAGATGTATGAAACCATCAAAGTTCATCAATGTTAGACGTTCTAGCAGTGGGCAGTTAGATATCATGTTTTCAAACACATCTTGCTGCAAGGTAACATGCTGAAGATCAAGACTCTTCAAGTTCCTGAAGCCTCGAAAAGTTGATGGAGACTTAAGCCAACAATTAAATAATTCCAAATGATTTAAACTCTGGCAAGTAAATAAGCAGGAAGGTATCTTGTAGCGTTTCCCTTTCCAGATTTCTAGCACAAGCTCTTTGATAGACCTTCTGGTTAGGTGAAGAGTCCAACGATCAATGTCAGTTATACCAATGAGATCACGATGGGAGAGCTTGAACTTGTTGATTGCACCAGAGTGAAGCAAAAGGACATGATCAACAATTCTCACAAGCTTGTTCCTAATAACTGAATTATCTTGGGAAGATAAAGAGAGACACTGGTTATCAAACACAATATTCGGTAACGTAGTCCATTTGTACCTCCACTTGCTAGATAAAACACTTGTCCTCACTGCTTCCCGAATAGGCAAATGTGACAGAATTTGGTCTATAACATGACCCGGCAAGCAACTTAATCTATCTGGCTCCACATCTGTTAGACAAGAAGATTCGGGTTGCTCTCTTCGCTTCTGGCATATTCGAACACAAATTAGTAGGAGTCAGAAAACGAATCATATTAACCAGGGTACTACTACATTTCACATTAACTATATGTAATAGGGGTTTTAGGTTCATAAAAAAAATCTTCATAATATTAAGACAATAAGCAAAAATTTGTGTTCCAACCTGCTGGGGAAAATTCCAAAGTAAATTAAATCACCTGTGTAGTACTGTAGTTACAAGGATTTTAGTTTCTAAAATTTGGTGGCTACAATTTTGCCCGAGAAACACTTCCATTACAGAGTTTGTTCTTATCAAATGCCAGAGTATCCCATTGCCAATCGCTTCAAAGCATTTTGAGACAATTACTAAAACACCTACATTTTTCATTCTGCTTTAGGGTGTGGTTGGTAGGAGCGAAGAATTAAAAGTGGACAAAACAAGTGTCTTCATAAATCCATCATTTTTCATTGCCCCATTGTCACTCCCACAAAGGAAATCGTAAAAAAAATGTTGGAAGTTTGACCCAGTCCTAAATCCAGTTTAAGTTTTGCCCTCACCGAGACACCAAAATTGTGTAGTGGGACTCAAACATGCTTTCTTATAACATGCAAAACATTGAAGTCTAGGGCATCCAAATCATATAGGGATACATACATCAAGCTCTTGAAGACCAACAGATTGAAATATTTTTTTAAGCCAAGAGGAAACAGTAGTTAAATTTTCCACAGCATTGAATAACATAATAAAACAATATCAAAGGCTAAGAGAATCTTTCTTCTCGTCATAGACAGGCATACTAAACAACGACGCTCAAAGACATTTGAAGTCAGCGAGAGCGAGAGGAATTACTCCTGGACCACTAATTATAATGACAGTAGCGATATTATCAATAAATTTACCCTTCTAAAGCATGATTTCAAACGCAGAAGAGACTCGGGAGTTACCATGTCTAAAGCACTTGGTGATTGAGAGCAATTGCCACAGCAAACAAAGAGGCGCTTCAAAATATTTCGGAACTTAAGAACATTTACGCAGCATAATTGAATCGCACATGAGGAAGAATCAGATCCGATTGCATTGCGATTTCAAAAGCAGAAATCACGTAGGAGTCGTCTGAGATTGCGCGAAATTGAGCGATAACTCCGAGAAGGTGTGACACTCACTGGAGTCGGGAGGCCGAGAGAGACGACCTAACGCTCACGCGTAACGCCCAAATAATTTAATGGAAACGGAACGGAACGGAACATCCTTTACCGTCTTGGCCCTAGACGACGTTAAGATACGACAAAATGGTCCCCGTCAAGTCACGGCGTTACGTACACGTTCATCAAATCATTTATTTTCTTTTTCCGCGTTAATAGTTGATATTTGCTTCTTCTTTTTCCAATCCTGAATTTTCTGAGTCATTAAGTGTTCGTTGAGTGGATTAGATTGGATTGAAAATATCTTAAATTAAACAATTGATTGAATTTTTTTATGACAAATTAATTTGAAATGAGATTTTTAAATATTACCCATCTTGGTATTTTAATTAGAAATATTATTTTTATTAATTTATCAAATGATATTTTTTCTCTCTTGAATCATGCTATCATGTTAACAGTGGGTCATTTCATAAATAAATTTTATTTTTTAATTCTTGCACAAAATTCAACTGTCACCACAAAGAACTAAAAAGTTTAAAACTAAGAAAAGTGTAAAAAAAATATAGTGAAAAGTAAAAACTAAATTTAGAAATTGTAAATATATATATTTTTTTGCCTGAATAAAATCAATTTAATTATACTTAAATTCTTTATATTGATTTAACCTATTTAATTAGATTTGTCATACTCTTTGGATAACTCTAGATAGGGTTTTATTTTCGTATGAAAAGATGAGAACGTTCGAGTTGCAAAGGACGAAAGAGAGTACAGGAAATCGAAATATACAGTGAATCGGTGGTCCTTTGGAATTTCTCATTTCGTATTTTTCAACTATTACGGGTATCCGTACGAATCAGATTGAGCATGTAATTCAATATTTCATGTAGGGAAGGAGTGATAATCATATAATAGGACCACGATTTAAGACTTAAAACTTATGTGGTATTATTATAATATAATGTTGACTTTTATCAATCTGACACATTAAATCAAAGCATGTCAATTTAGTAAGAAGTTAGTCTCTAATAATATGATAATAAATTTAAATTTCTACTAAGAAAAAATACTCATTTTGGTACTTCCATTTAAGTATTTGTTAATAATAATATTTTTTCTATCAAAAAGATTAGATGAGATTAATTATTTGATGAGCTGAAAGTGATTAAAATTTTCATTCTTATGCAATAATTGATGTGTATACATTATATAATGTCAAATTACGTGATCTAACAAATTATATTGTTAGTATGAAATGTCAAATTTTCAGAATTTTCTAGATTTGACTTTTGTAATTAAATATAATCTGATTTATATATATTAAAAAAAACAGGGAGCGCAGTGTTAAATGCGGAATTGGATCATCTAAAGTTCTTTTCTCTATATTTATTGTGGAGTTAGAGAGAGAAAGGAAGAAGAATAAAGAGAAAATATGAAATTCATGAAATAAAAATATGTAAAATAATATTTTCTCTGTCTCTCGCTTATTTTCTCTTCCTTTCTCTCTCATACTCCACAAGAACTCTAGAGAAAATAACTCTAGAGGATCCATTTTCGTTAAATACAGCAAGACTAACGAGCCAAAAAAGACAATTTTGAAAAAACCAATATGCAATGTATATATTTATATTATTTATGTCGTGAGATTTGTTCTAAAGATTATTGAGTTGACAACTCAGTCGAAAAATAAAAATACACAATTCAACTTTTTAAAGAATCAAACAGTAAATTTATTAGTCTTTAAAAGAATCAAACTGTATACTATTTAATCTATAAAACTAATAAATATACTATTTGATTTTTGTAAAGACTAAAATATATATTTCAATCCTTTACGAACTAAGTTACCAATTGGATCTGAATTATTAGTTTACTGTTAGCTAGTTATTATATTTTATTTTTTAAGATTGATCATGTAAATTTTTTTTTTAATATCTTTTTCTATTCCAATTGATAATGTTAAAAAAACATACTGTGATTTTATTCTATCCATAAATCCTTAAAAACCACTAAGGATGTGAATCAATTATTGGTTGAAAGTTGGTTCAAGACTTAAGAATACAAATGTCTTAAATATTTAACAGGAGAACTTTGCCATACTTATAATTGTTTCGACTCGAATGTGATTAGTGATCATCAACATCGTTAAGATGGATAGAATATAAATGATTTGCATAAGTCTAGTTTTCTGTGGAAATGATGTGGGATTCACGTTTGCAAATTGCAATTCATGAAGTTAAACGTATATAGTTAGAGGCCGGAGGGTTGCTTAACGTAAACTGCATGGCGTGTGGAGAATTCCAATAATAATGGTCGTTTTCAACTTGGTCTTAACTTCTCTAAATTCTCATTTGTCAACAAGCCTCAACCTAACTCGTGAGAAAAATACACCCACACATACACATTCCAATATCTTAATTAAACGCCTCATCACTTCTCGTCTCTAATCTCACCGCCATATCATATATACTTGATATATATATATACACACAACTTGCAATCATAAGGTCTAAAGTCAATGAGTTTAAAATCCTTGCCTATATATATATAGAGAAATGTCCCATATTCTCAAATCTCACTCAAAAATCGTCTTCTATGGGTAATCAACCTGGGAAAGGGTACGATATAATATACATCTGCTCTGTTCTCTCTGTTATTAATATTCATCGATCTCTGTCTTTAATTTCTTCAAATGATGGTTAGACTCATTATAGGATTAATTGTGTGACGTTGGGGGTAAGATTTTGCAGAAGAAAAATGAAGATGAAGAGACAGCCAATGGGTTTCGTTCATGACCAATCTTCACCTTCTCACGTTGGGATAACAACTGTAGGCGTCACCAATGCTTGTAGCTTCTCCACCTCTTCACATCTCTGCATCTCCATTCTCACTTGGAATATGAACGGCCAGGTACTTCATTTTTTCATACACATATCTTTTACCTCAAGTACTAAATAAACTAATTAACTCTTCTGCTAAATTCAACTCTTTTAATTTATGTTGTACATAATTTGATTCATTCATTCATTGATATATATTTTCTCTTTGTGATATTTGATGAATTAAGGTTGCTTTTGAAGATCTAGTGGAGATGGTAGGGAGTAACAACCAATACGATCTTTTAGTCATTGGCTTGCAAGAAGCTCCACCACACAAAGTTTCGAAGCTGCTGAAAGCAGCTCTGCCTCAAACTCACATGTATGTAAGTTAATCCATAAAATTTAATTAATTAATTAATTGCCGTTTCATTAATTTCCAAAATTAATATTGAGATCATTTTGACTGACGTAACCATATATAGACATTTTAGTCCAATCCTTATCTGCATTGTCATCACTAATGACATGACCTTTGCAATTTCACTACTTCTTTTACGTTATCAACCAACAATGACTTCATATAATTGGATTAATAGCATCGATCGCTGTCAGTAATCGAGTATTATCATTTCCTTCTTTGATTCCCCTGGGTCCAGATCGTGGCTTTTGTGTTCCATCCACATATACATACAAAGAGTGCACGCATTTTTTCATTATTCTTTCAAATAATGTCATTAATTTTGGGGTGTAGACTTGATTGATCATTCTGTCGTTTCCAGAGACTTCTATGTCAAAAATGCAAATTACGTTAAGTAATCTAATTTTTGCTTGGAAACAAAATTATAAAAAAAATTCCTCCTTGGATTTTGAGTTATTAGTAGGCTCTTGAACTTTCTAATTTGAAATTAAGTAAACTTTCGCTAAATGCATTTAATTTCCTCCAAAAAAAATGATAACTTGTATAATAGTGTCTGAAACTTGAGTAAAAAAATAGCTATATATATAGTCCTATAACATATGGTTTTAAAAAGTTCTGTTAGGATTCAGAGTATCTCCCAACAAACATTCACAGATCTAAACAAGTATGATAATGCGGAATAAAGAGAATAATAGAGGAACACAAGACAATTTACCCTGGTTCGGTCAGTGTGACCTACATCCAGCCAAGAACAAAGGATTCCACTATATAGAATGTGGGAATACAATAACCTGATGAACTAGTCTACCTCTCAAGTCATGCTTCTACCATTAGCTACTAGTCTATTTATAGGCATCCCAAACCCTAGATACACAAGGATTACTTAACCTAAGCCCAATAGGCCCAAGTCCCTAATTCCTTAGTCACCAAGGATTCTATCCCAAAATATATGGTAACTAATTAAAATACAAGTCACTCAAAAGATTACATAAGATATCCCAAATCTTAAATAACTAAGACTAAATCTTTACAAGTTCAATGAGCTGAGCTATTTGTAAGTAATACAGAGAGTCAAATTAAAGAGAGATTTGTACGTCTTTCCCATTTTCTTGACCATGAAGACCGATGATGAGATCGTAATTAATTTTAGAAGCTAAGTCAACTTATACTAATCGAAAGATTCCAATTATAGTCCAAAAAACAAATATAAATGTGTATTTAATTAAGAGACTTCAAATTTTGTCTATAATTATGTATTTTCAGATATATAGATATTTTTTTCCCTGGTCCTGTGAATTCTTACAAGAACTTCCCTCCCTTTTTTGGCCCTCTCTCTGAAATCAAAGGCTGATAGGTAAAGCTACTATGCAATCTTTGCAGTTGTACCTGTTTGGTCCAAAGACTTCACTACCATCCATCAAAGGTGAGATCTATGCAATACCAAACACTGTCTTCCTTCTCTGCTAGTATGGCTAGATTATATTTAATGAGTACTTAAGTTAAGGCTAGCTAACTCATTGACTGTACAGAATTGAAGGTGGACAAGCATTCAGTTGGTGGATGTGGAGGGATAATAGGAAGAAAGAAAGGAGCAGTAGCAATCAGGATCAACTACAAAGGCATAACGATGGTGTTCATCTCCTGCCATCTCTCAGGTAATTAAGCTATCTAATTAGAGAGAAAATGTGTTAGTGGAACTCACAATTTTTTCCTTTAACTCTCTTTAAACTACAGTACATTTAAGGGAATTCAGGTCCTTAATTTCATCATTTATTTGGAGTCCAAATTTTAAAACGTGGATATATATTTAGATTGACATTTATATATAACTTGTGTTTGATTGTGCATATATACATAAATGCAGCTCATGCTCGGAATGTGGAGGAAAGGAATTCAGAATGCAGGCACATATCACACTCCCTCTTCTCCAAGAACTATAACCCATATGCCAGACCATCCCACATCACTGTTTGGTTAGGAGATCTTAACTATAGGCTTCAAGGGATTCATACCTACCCTGCCAGAAATCTCATACATAATAATCTCCACAGGGTTAGTTTACCTACCATATATATATCTTAGTCTTCTGATTAACTAATTAAAAAAAGTCAGAATTTTCAACTTCATATACATACATATAAACCTAACAAAATGGTTAATTAATTGATTGATTTCCTACCTGTGTACTTGTTCATTGATTCAGCAGCTACTTAGCAAAGATCAGCTCTTACAAGAGGCAGGACGAGGCCAGATTTTCAATGGCTACTCTGAGGGTACATTGACATTCAAGCCAACTTACAAGTACAATGTAGGAAGTAGCAACTATGATACAAGTTACAAGGTACACTATTATAATTATTGTTAGCTAGGAAATTAACAACTTTTTATATGAAGTTACTTTTATATTTTTCATAACGACTTTTATTTATATTCTTCCTCAATCATAATTGTTTAGGTAAAAAAATTTGTTGCATCTTCCATTATGGCCGGATAATATGTAATTATGTATGTATGTTGTTGAATGTTACAGGTGCGAGTACCATCTTGGACAGATCGTATATTGTTCAAAATAGAAGACGCAGATAACATGGAAGCAACTTTGCATTCTTATGAATCAATGGATGAAATTAACGGTTCTGATCACAAGCCAGTGAAAGCCCACCTCTGTTTAAGACTTCGTCAAACGCCTATTACGCCCTCACTAAATTAATAATATAATGTACCACTTTAATTAATTTATTATTCCCTTGTATAGTCTGATATATAGTTTGGCAGTTTGTCAAAAATAGAGAATTGACAATTTCCTCTTTTTAAGAAGTAAGAGTATTTGTTAATTTGTTGCAGGCTTTAGCAAATGATAATTTGCAAAAATATAAATTAATTTTTCCTTTATAATTTGGTCGGTTTAGCCAGACTCTTATTCTGATTGGCCGGTCAGTTTCCTACTTTCCTTGGATTTGTTCCAACTATAGCCACCAACATTGACGTTGGATTTCCTTCATTTGCCCATCACAAGTTTATTTTTTTAATTTTTTTTCTTAAACGTGAAGAATTAAATTCTATAGTGAAGATCGGTCCGGTAAACAACTTAATATTATTTAAGTAAAGTTCTAAATTCAAGATATTGTAAATATAATTATTTTGTTAATAAAATATTTTATTAGAACTAAATATGGCGAAATCTTAAAAATTGGATAATTGATGCACTATGGAAAATTTTATTGTCCTTATAATCATAATGTCATAATCAATTCACTAAAAATATATTACATAATGCAAAAATATATAGTAGTTACTTCAACGGTGGCCAAGAGCCCTCCTAAGAGAATATGTTAATGATCTACAATTAAGGTATCGTATTTTTGTTTCATGGAATAGTCTATATGCCTAATAATTCTTCTATCAATGGCGAATCGAATCGAATAAAATTCCTCAACTAACGTCCATAAAAACCAATCTTCAGCTTCTTTTAGCTTATTTTAGAAGCAATTTGCTTTCAGACACCAAAAATAAATAACAATTTCTTTTTTTGTATATTTAATTCAGATCCCATCAAATTTGCATTTAACCGTAATTAGAGAACAGATAAATAAAAAAGATATTTTCCTCTAAGCACATATATATTGTTATCTTTCTAGTAGATGTTATACTATTTTCCTAATTTAATTGGTTACGAGTGTGTAAACAAAACGCTTACATGCCTATTTTATATGCTATGGTAGTTTAGATGTTTGATGTATGGTAACAAGTGTGATGTACAATACAAAAACTACGTAGGTGATCTTTGAATTAGGCATTTTTTTAATAAAAGTTACAATTTTTTTTTCTTGTTGATAACTTTTCTTTTGGAGAAAACTTATTATTTAGTATCTAAGTTTATTCCGAGTCAACTAATTAGACCCTGAATAATTGATATATATGACTTAGTCTCTGAATTATTGTAATTGTCAATTATTTGATCTTTAGATGAAATTTATAGACTACAATAATAAAAGTTGAGAAGAAAAAAAATATAATTTAATATAAATTTTTAGACTAAAAATATAAAATTATTTAAAATCCATATTAAAACTATTTTTTACATATTATTATAATATTTTTTAGTATATGCCTCCTACTGTATCTATGTCACATAAAAATTAAAAAAAAAATGTTAGTTATTAAATATAGAAAACTAAATATATGCCTCCTATTGTATCTATGTCATATCAAACATGATAACAGAAGATTGACCTGGTGATTTTGGCTATAAGCTTAAAGAGATCCAACTGATTTTTCTTAATAAATAAGATTGAGTGAGTTTTTTCGGTGGGCTGAGAATCTGGATGGTAGTGACGCTTTGTTAGATTCCTTCGGTCTTTCTGCTTTTTCTTTGCTTTATTAAGCTTATTAATAGGATGATTGCTGAAAAAAGCTTCATAGGGTATCTAATCTCTCTAGAAATAATTAAATTAAAATTAAAATATTCTGATTCTCCGTAAAAATTCGAACTCTTTTGAACCGTTCACGGTTCACATCGCACACGCCCTTTGAACCGCGTAGGTTGGCTTCCGCCTCAAAACGAAAACAAATAAAAGAAAGAAAGAGGAAGCAGAAGTCATGTTCTTGTAGCTTTCGTAAAGAAACTTTTGGTGGCATTGGCATTGGCATTGGGGTCTCCTTAACCTTAAGGCAGAGCTCATCAGGGGACCCACATATGCCTTATAATCCTTCTTCCATCTGCTTAGATTGTTAGAATTTCTCGATATCATGTGTCCATTCGACGATTCTTCGTCAAACCCCTTGGGGATCATGACAAATATTTGATCGAAGCTTTTACGTTTCTTTTAATTTGACTTTGAAATCGCGTGCAATTCTCGTAATAATCTCTCTGTTCACATTACATATATAGTTTTTTCCTTTTTTTTTTCTCTGAGGAAAAAAATTGCTTCAAACTCCTGCAGATTTTTATGATCGGAAATTCGTTCGTTCCCATTTGTTTCAAACTATCATTAGTTTCCGTAGATTCCCTTGCAGACGCAGAAATTTATGCTCTAGTAGTTTTCTGCTTTCTGAATTAGATCATACATTTGGCGAGAGAGAGACCTTGAAAAGGGTGCGTGCAAACTTTTTATATCTTTCACCTGCGATCGTTTCTGTTTTGGGCGGATAATCTGATAGGGTTTCTGAGCTTCGAGCATTCCAGTGGATTCTGCAATTATTGAGAGGTAAGTCACTCTTCTAAAACCCTGACTTCTGCTTTTCTCCTTAGTCAGAAATTGAAGGTTACATGTTAATAAAGTTAATGGGTACATTGAGCTGGAAGGATCCATGTTCATCTCTCTCTGTGGGATGGTTGTTTTGATTTATGAGAAACTTAGTTCTGCTATTGGCTGCCTGTAGTTCGAGTGCTTTAATTGTTTGTTCAGGTTCGCATGCAACTGATGTAATGTAGATGTATTTGTTTCATGTTTTGGATTGCTTTCATACCATTTGATGGTATTATTGCATTCCATTATCCCTTAATAATTAAGTCAATCAAATTTGATGGTCATTGATCTTTCTTTTCTTCTGTTGCTTTGGAATCCATGGTAGCAACTGCAGCTCTTATTTTGCAAAACTAATAGCTTTGATCATGTCTAATTATGTGGTTGTCTAATTTGCAGGTGGAAAGTTAAAATAACATGAACGTATAGGAATCCACTGAATGGATTGGTTTAGCAAAATTTTTAAGGGATCCAATTCCGACCGTAGAATTTCAGAAGGTCATTATAATGCAAATTATAGAGAGGATACAGATTATTACTTACCATCAACTTCGGGGGTAATGAACTTCAAAACTTTGGTTAACATCATGGAACTGTTTTTTTGAAAATTCATTTTGATGCTTCTTTAGTTATCTGAAGATCTGAGATGCTGCAAAAAAAATTTCTCTCTTGCTAATTATAGAACCCCATTTCAGCTTTCGAATAGGCTGTCTCAAGTTTATAGCTGTTTACTCAGATAGACTCATCTTTCCGTCTAGCATGTTTTGATGGGAATTCTAATGCAGGATGTCTGGCCAGAGAATGAGAATGAAGACATAGATCGTGCTATTGCACTATCTCTTGTAGAGGAAAGTCAGAGAGGAAAGAACATAAATGGTGAGTGGTATTGCTTTTAAACGCTATTGCATGAATTTTAAGGGACTACACAAGTTTTAAATACTTATGGATGTAATGCAAACAGGAAGGTTTTGTTAACCATATCAATGCATTTAAATAATATTTTCAGTGCCCATTCGGTGTTTTACTTTCTTCAAAAGAATATTTGCCTCCGGAATTAGCTATTGGGCTGGATGTTGTGGCAGGATGGTGTCTGTGTCTCAGATGTTGAATTTCCTATAGAATTTCTAAAATAAAATATTTTGGAGGGAGTTTTTAGCACTAAGAGTTAGAAGTAAGTTTCTAGTATAGACAGGGACAAATTAAAACTTTGTCAACCTCGTTTTTACAAATCATTTTGGTGGGTTTGTTTGAAGCCATAGTTTACCACTTATGGTTTATTTTTCCCCTGATTGATAAACTGTCTTTTTAGTTAGTTCCAATTGTCCTTTGGTTCATATTATCTCACAGAAATTCATAATGGATTTTACATTCAACAATGTTGTGCTGTATCATTTGCATCTGTCCTTTGGCTTTCTCTTCTATAATTAATGTATGACTGTGGATCTACTGAGGAATTTATGCTTTTACTCTTAAGAAGCATTAAACGATAACCAATCATTTGAACAACTTTTTTTTTATCCATCCTTTTCATCTTTATAGGCCAGTAAGCTTTTTGAAATAGAGTTTTTTTTAAGATAAAATATGTTCATGTTTGCATTAATAAGTTTCTCTGTTTTATATAGACTACAAAGCACAATTAGAAGAAGATGAACAACTTGCTAGAGCTTTACAAGAAAGTCTTAATGTTGAGTCTCCTCCCAGATATGGAAATGGAAATATGTATCAACCGATGCCAATGTATTTCCCAATGGGGTCCAGGTATGAGTTGGATAAAGAATGACAATGTTGTCTGATTTTGTTATCATAGTTTCTAGTTTCAGCCTTTATTTTATTGGTCAAAGGGTCATTTTGGTCCTAAATGTATGCCTTAATGTTCATTTTGATCTTTTATGTTTCAAAATGTTCAAATTGGTCCTAAATGTTGGCACAATGTTTCATTTTGGTCCCAAACTATTGAATTTGGTCATATTTCTCTCGTCTTTCATTTCAAATTCAAAGAACTTGTTAAGAGTAACTCGTAGCTTTGAATTCGTCGCATTCAAACTTGAAACGAGAGAAATATGATCAATTTTGCTTGTTTGACTGTGAAATGAGCGGTCTTCTTGCAAGATTGATTTGATCTCGTTTGCTAATGATCCCAACTGGATAGAAAAAATACCCTTTGAGCAGTGACAGAGATATGCCTCCGTGCCCCCTCCCCCCCAAAAGTTTTAACAACATATATTAGTTATATACATATTTCCTAATTTTGTATGATATCTACTCCTAATTTTTCCCAACAGCCCCCCAGCCTTTGTTATCTATATCAATATGAGAATAAGTGGGAGCACAACATGGCATAACAAATATATATGTGTAACATAATAACAGTCAATTGAATGGACTCTTTTATGGTGAACCCTTTATACTATGTATAATTTTTGTTTTTGATAAAAGTATCAAATGTATATATATATCAAACACATTTTATACCACGACTTGGAGAAGTTGCATATATTCTAATTCTTTACTCTTTTATGGTGAACATTAGGACATACATTTAGGGCCAAAATGACCCTTTAACCTATTTTATTTGACTATTTAAATGAATCTACTAAGCAAATTGTCTGATATTCCTGAGGCATCTGCTACCACTAATTCTTACACATTGGTCCTATGGATCACTATTCACGAGTTAACTGATATTGCTGGGCATTCTCACATCAAAGATGCAAATAGAACGGATATAATGTCAAAATTATTCTTTTTCACATCTATATATTATTAAAATGGGACTAATGAGCGAATATAAACTTGGTTCCTTTGAATGAAGTTCCACATTGCATACAAGGTAGTTGATGAGGGTCTTCATAGACTTTTAGGAGAGACTCTGGAGTTGAGCCATAACCTTCATTCTTCCTCCTTTTTAATTGATTTTTTAATGATACCAAAAAAGGTTAGGTGTTGCCTATGGAGAGTATCTCAACTCTTTCTTAAGCAGTTGTGTCATGTCACAATACCGCTGAATTACTGAATTACTCCTATATTAACATTACTCAGTGCTATGTCTTATGTGCATGTATTGGAAAGAAATTGTATGCTCAAGGGAAAAACATTTTTGGTAAATGACTGATAACACATGTGATGCAGACAATATTAAAAGGGATCAAATTTGTTTAGAGACAATTTCATTGTAACCTTATAAATTATACATGTGATGCAGAAAAAAATTAAAACTGTTTAATTCTTTATTAATAGGATTTGTGCTGGTTGCAATGCTGAGATTGGTTATGGACGTTATCTAAATTGCTTGAGCGCATTCTGGCATCCTGAATGTTTCCGCTGCCGCGCTTGCAACCTGCCCATTTCTGATTATGAGGTGAGTGACATTTTAGTTTCCTGCTTGGGTGGTCATGGTGGTTATTTTATTCATTTTGTTCATACTCCTTAGTTCTGGTTTTTCAGTTTTTACTTATTTAAATCCTTGCTTTTGTAGTTCTCCACATCTGGGAATTACCCTTACCATAAATCATGCTATAAAGAAAACTATCATCCAAAATGTGATGTCTGCAAGCACTTTGTAAGTATTTTTCCTTGACTGATTATATATATCTCTCTTATACCTGATTCGCTCAAATTGATTTAGCTTTATAAATTATTATGTAATAATAGATTAGCACAAAATATCCCATTTATTGATCATTGAGTTGCATCTTATCTCTGTACTAGTGTGCTAAATGCCAGTGGAGGTATTTCTATACCAAAGAATTAATGTCTGTAGATTGTTTTACTGTTCTTGACCTTGAATGGTTGGTCTGTCTGTATTTTGGACATAAACATTGAAGTATGCCAAATTTCAAATTTTTAAGAGAACTTAAATGTTTCTTCTCTGAATATATGATTTTTTATGTTTCTTTTACCTTTGTCTTATGATTTTATGTCTGCTGTTATAGTAAATGGGTGCTTTGTCTCAGTGAGAATCATACTTGATGGCCATGTATTTATCCGACATTTCTTCCCCACCCTTTCCTCTATAATCAGTTTCTCCTGTTCATGTGGCTTTTATTGATATTATAATGGAGACAGGCGTATGTCTGTGACAGTTGGTTCGCATGGTTTGAATTTAAACTGTTGCTTGAAGCATGCTAGCTCATAGAAATGGTTCTCTCGTTAAATCACTCTGTTCAATCTATACATAGCTGTCTTGTTACCTAAGTATGTCATTGCTGGGGTCTGACCTTATATAATAACAGACCTATGCTGATAATGAATTTGTGTGAAAAATTATCTCTGCTTTACTGGTGTACCGTTCCGTTCAAAATGCACCAACTACAACTAAGTAGATACTGTTCTAAGGAATTCTTACGTGCTCAATTTGCTTATTTTGATTGAGACTGTACACAACATAAGCAAATATGATGAGTAACTAGTTCATAAGATATTTCTTGGACTCACAGAAGGTACTTTTGGGATCTTGTTATTTGATACATTGAAAGACTAAGCAGCTTTGTCGGTTTTGATTTTTATTACTTCTGATGTGTTGGAATTAAAATCACGACATGGTAGTTTATTTTATACTTAAAGTCAGCCATGTATCTAATTGCCTCTTCCTGTTAATATTTAAAAAGATACATATGTTTTTGACAGATTCCAACAAACCATACTGGTCTTATTGAATATAGGGCACATCCATTTTGGATCCAAAAATATTGCCCTTCTCACGAACACGACGGTACTCCACGCTGTTGCTGTTGTGAGCGTATGGAGGTCAGTCTGACTGCAATATTTTCATCTGACAAAATATTATTTATTTGCATGCCGAGGGGAAGTTAGATGACCTGTTAGGTGAAAAATGAAAACAACGTAACTGAAAAATTTCTCTCCACATATGCAGCCACGAGAGACAGGATACATTGCTCTTAATGATGGTCGGAAATTATGCCTGGAGTGTCTGGACTCTGCTATCTTGGATACTAGTCAATGCCAACCCCTTTATAAAGACATACAAAGATTTTATGAAAGTCTACATATGAAACTGCAACAGCAAGTTCCATTGCTCTTGGTTGAAAGACAAGCGTTGAATGAAGCAAGAGAGGGAGAGAAAAATGTGAGTGAAAATGTATTTTTATCAGTTTGCTGTAAATACAATACATCGTAATATCATAATGACATTCAGCTGTTGGACATACAAGAAACCAGTATTTTGGTGTTTGGAATCATCTTCTCAAGTCTGACTAAAATGGAAAATGACTCACTTTTCCTGTTTTTCACACATTTAATCATACTTTTCTCGTTAACTTAATCTATGTTGATTTGTTCGCTCAGAATGTCAAAAAAGTTTTCTTGACTTTTATGATTCAGCAGCTTTTTAGGAGGATATAAAAAAAATTGTTTTGTGCTTTTGTTTGGAAATCATTACTTGCAAGACAGCATCTTGTCCAAGTTCATAATATGGTTTCATCTCTGAAGAGTCAGTTCAGGGTTAAACAGTTTTCCCTCTTCATACTTACTAGTTAGTGACTACATAATTTTTTGTCTAATTCAGGGCCACTATCACATGCCCGAGACCAGGGGACTCTGCCTTTCTGAAGAACAGACCATCAGCACTGTAAGCTCCTGCTATATTTTTATTTTTGTATTTTCCCCAATTTTTTTTGTGGTGAAATGGAGTTTGTTGAGAACCTTATGTAATTAGATATTCATGGTATATTGCATTCAAACTTCACCAGGTTTTGAGACGACCTAGGTTTGGAACAGGAAATAGAGCCGTAGACATGAGAACACAACCCTACAAACTGACTCGACAATGCGATGTTACAGCAATACTCATTTTGTATGGTCTTCCAAGGTATGTTTTAATGCTTTCTGTGTCTACAAATTGTATCAGTAGGAGGTACACTCAATGCTCGTGACCAGATAAGTTATAAGTAGCAAATCCAAAAGACAACCAGAAGAATTTTCAAAGAGAAAAAAGTTGTAAGGTGAAATGAAGCTGGAAATGTTGGACAATATGTAGTTGCTGAAAACCTGGAGGGAATATTTTAAGAAGTCTAAGAAATAATGTACTTAAAGCAGCAAAATTGTATAATTTGTTGTCGGGTGAGGCTAAAATGCAAAGTTTGATTCTTGACATGGGATACAATTGCTGATGTGGCATAATTATAGCCATTGATATAATTTAATGCTGAAAAATAAAAAATAATAATAATTTTTTCAACCAATCAAAACTGTGTATGGTGTCACACCATAACTAACTGTTCCACGTGTCATTATATTATTGGCTCATAACCCATTGCATCCCATGTCAAGAATCAAACTTTGCATTATAGACTCACCCTTTGTTGTCACATATATATAAACATATATATATATACTAGGGGCTTTGCGTGCCCTAACGGGCACGCAAATATGTATGTAAAATAAATAAGGGACTAAATTGTTAACTTAGTAAAGAAAGAGAGACCAAATAGTAAATTTTCTCTTATTTTTAATTTCATAGACTATATAGTTTTAAACATGGACGACCACAAAGGGGTGGAGCCATATAATATAAGATATATATATATATATATATTCTGGAGCAACATTTATTTATGCCTGATTTCAATTTAATTTATTTCCCAGGTTACTTACTGGATCAATCCTAGCTCACGAAATGATGCATGCATGGCTACGGCTTAGAGGTATTGATAAATTCTCAGCTATTGGGGTTCATATTTTTTGACCCAACTGACAACAATCTTTGAAGTTTTAAACTTTTGGCTTTTTCAATGGAATTCTCATGAACATACTAATAAATTGTATGGCATATGGTGCGTGTGTGTGTATATATGAAGGTTATCGAACTCTGAGACAAGATGTCGAAGAAGGTATCTGTCAGGTTGTGGCTCATATGTGGTTGGAATCTGAGCTGTCGTCTGCATCATCATCATCCTCATCCTCGTCTGCATCATCCTATTCTTCAGGAAAAGGTAAAAGACCCCAATTCGAGAGGAAGCTTGGGGAATTTTTCAAGCACCAGATTGAATCAGACATCTCTCCAGTTTATGGAGATGGGTTTAGGGCAGGGCAGATGGCAGTCCGTAAGTATGGTCTAGAAAGGACCCTTGACCATATCTGGAAGACAGGGAATTTTCCACTTTGAATTTGGAATTACAAAGACTATTTATCTTTTCTTCTTCATTTCACATACGGGTTCTTCCCATTCTTTTTAGAGATAAAACCAGCTTGGCCTGTTAATATTAGGAACTGAGGCTAAAGCTATGATATCATTGGTTTGATAAATTAAATTAGTGAATTCTTTGTACCTGTAATTAATAGATACGGTTTTGGAATCCTCATTTATTAAATTCATGCCATTTATTTCTCTCTCCTCTACTCTAGTAAAGTTTCATTGCACCCTCCTGGCAATTCTTAAGGAATGAAATGAATCGTGAATGAGATTGAGTTCTCTATTACCCTAGTATATCTATATATATAATGAAAATTAGGAAAGGGATGATGATGAGTAGTAGTAGGAGGATAGATAAAGAGATGATAAGGAGCCCAAAGCGCATCGAAAGGGCATGGTCGGTTAGCATCTAAGCGAACCCAAGGCTTCCCTTTGTCACTCCAATGCAACAAACTCTACAAAGCCCAGCCCAATTATCCCCACCAAGCCCATGCTGATGGAGGTGGAGATGAGGGAGGACACGGTGGACGCCGCCGGGAAGGAGAGGAAGGGGAAGGCGGCTGCCACGGCGGCGCGCGTAGGATGGAGAACTGAAAAAGTACACGTTATAGAATTAATCAAACAATACATAACAAGTTACCCATCGCTACAACTAACCAATAATGACAAACTCTACTCCCCTTTCTGTTTATAAGGGGGAAAAATATGGCAAGGAAATTAAGGCATCCTATATTGATTGACAAAATCAACTCCAAGTATATATATTCATAAATATATACATAATTACTTGATCAGGCAAAAAAAAGTATACATAATTACTTGCTATATATTCAGCGATTGTCAACGCTGACATATCTTACTACTGTGTTGTAGTTTGAAGCTCAGCCAGCAATTTGCAAAGAAGTGAAAGGACAAATAGAATATATAGTCAACTATTTATTGATTAATTTAGAATATAATCTTAAGATTCGTTCAATTGATTCTAAAGTTAGAAGGCATATAGCTGCTATATGTACTCGGATATTCGCATTATTTATTATTATTTTGTTGGTAAATCGCATTGTTTATTATATTGCAGCGCCACTAGTACTCTTTTTCCTTACACAAACAAAACCAAAATAATTAAAAACAAACCGAGGCTGCAATAGTCAACAAAGTTTAGTTCATAAGTGATTTGCAAGCAATTTGATGTCTGAACACTTTTGCTGCCACGTTTCCTGATAAAATCAATAACAATAATAATAACGATCATTTACGTCCTTAGTATAGAACCAAATCATTGGTAAAAAAAAATTCATTCAGGGAAATGTAAGAGCAACAATAGATGTTGATTACATACTCAAATATTGCAATCCTGTTCATTCAGCAGTGCAGGAACAATGCCGTTTCGTTTATGAACTTTTTGTGTAACTTGAACTCATCTTTTTCCCTCAAAGACATTCATTTCACATACCCAGAAGCTCACAATAACAACCAAGAAAGATTGAACATGTAGAAAGGTTTAACTCTCCCTAAAAGAGCTTTCATAGGGAGAGGATTGCCTATATAGAAGTAGAAAGCTCTTTAACTAAGTGATGTGGGACTTCAACACGCCCCCCTCACGCCCAACTCGGGCGTGAAGCCAACGGGTTATTCCCAAGGCAGCCCATAGTAAGGCTCATCCATCCCACACGTCTGGGCAATACTCTCCCTTTAAAACTCTTTTGGGAAGAGTTAGGCCTTTCTACAGACCAAACACTAATGAATAAGGACTAAACTTATAGTATAAGGTTTTGTTGTTATTTTGTATATCTTTGCGACTTAGCTGCTACAATATTTACTAATCACACAAAGATGCGTAACAAAAAAGTTCTACATGACCAATCGTAACAAAGATAATATGAAACCTTTGTGTTATCAATTATAGAAAGAAAACAAAGAATATAAATAAAGATTATGATTAGAAGAACCTTATAACAAAAAAAATTAAAGAACTTAATATGAATTTGTTCTAATGAAAATCTACCAAATGATTCCATGAGCATTGGAACAAGATTCTCCAAACATTAAAATGTTAAATGCTTTCCCTGCAAATAAAATACTTATGTTTCAAGCACAGTACCTGCTTCCAGTTCCCATGGCTAAAAGGTCATCACAGTTAACAACCCAACCTATCCTACCAGGATATGAAAGAAATCTGTGTTTGACTATCAAGGGACACACAGCTGTGAAGAATAAAGGAAGAGAAGAGTGTCATCTATATGTGCTTTCTGAATGGCATGACAAATTTTAACCGTAACAAATCCCATAGACAGACCCAAAAAATCAACATCTCAGACAGTGAACACTGAAAACAAAAAACAAAAAACAAAAAAACTAACTCTATTGTTTCTTCAATCTTACTCAGCAGTCAGTCTATATTATAGACCATCAATCTAACACGTATCTGTGTGTTTGCTTGAAAATCAGTTATGCCAAACTAATTACGAAAATAACTACAAGAGTAATAAGGAAGTGAGATATGAACAATTTCCTTTACAGAAAGAGTGCACCAGAAGATCTACTACATAACATAAGTTTGGAAAAAGCCAAGCTCTAGTTAATTAGTAGCTTCAGCTGTATTCAATTCAATCTATTGCCAAATGAAAGCAAAAACAACACAAAAAACAACAATCATAAGTAGCCTCCTCAAATAATAATCTTGTTGTCCTTGACCTCTGTGCTGATGAGGATAGAATCCATGGGCATGGCCACCATGAAATGAATTAGAGAACCCATAATGGAAATTATCATACATGCCTCCATCGTGAAACCCATGCATATGAAAATTGAATAAGGAAGGAAAGAAACCTCCAAATGCTGTGGACAATGTAAAATTTCCAAACCTTGCTGTTCCCATTGGGGCAAAACCTCCCAACCCACCCATGAATCCGAACCCATGTTGAGGAAAATGGTTTGATTCAGGAGGAGGTGGAGCAGTTTCGGGTCTCTGACCGGTGGGACGATGCGGTATATTAATGCCAGGAATAGACCTTGACCTTGGGTCACTTGAAGTCTTGCCTCTCCCATATAAAGGAACCAATTTCTCCTCCTCAATGAGGGCCTTGCAAACTGGGCATTCTCGTGATTGTGAGTGAAAGTGAAGCCACTTGTAAAGACAAGGCCAACAGAAGAGATGACCACATAATGTAATGATAGGGTCTTGTGCTAAGTCAAAGCAAATGTTGCATTCAAAATTGCCTGCATCACTGTTATTGTTATTACTGGAGTAGGAAGAGGTTGGGGATGACCTGCTCGTTGATTCTCCAAACCCACTTGCCATCATCTATTGGACCCCAACCTTCAGAAGCCTACACACAAGCCATATCTAACCCATTATTTATGACAATTTACATACATACCACATAATTTGGAGGAGTAAACTATCAATCAATTTAGTCCCTAAATTATATGGGCACTGTTAGTTTAGTACTCGAATTTATTAAATGATTGATTAGTCCCTGAAAATTCATGAACTGTTGCAATTTAGTCCTTCAAAGAATTCAGTTGTATGGCAGCAAGATGTTCATAGAAGGATTAATTTGCAATGAATTATGAATTTTCGTGTCAGAGTAAGCAAAGTGCACTTTCCTAATTGTTACCACATGCAAATAAAGAGCTCTTCTTCACCTGCCTACCCTGAGAGCGGATTACAGAAAAACCATCAGATGCATGAGATAAACGATCGATGAATTTACAATGGGCAATACATCAAACATGAAGATCTTTGAGTTGTGTAGATGTTATTTCATATCACGAGATGCCCAGAATCATCCAGAAAACACAGATATACATATTCAAGAAAAGCATCAAACCAGAAAGCAACAATATCCGTACAAACAATCAAACGAAGAAAAAAAAAAGTCCTTTTAAATCCAAATAGCCACAAGCCCACAACCGCACCAGATCTCGATTCAACATAATCGCGAATTTTATACCGTTTTTCAGACGAAATACAATAGTGGTACTGTGGTAAAGAAGGAAATCAAGGTATAAAGATTACGGCCAATACTATAGAGAAAATGGACTCAAAACGCAACCTAAACAGAAAAGTAATCAGAAAAAAATAATAGGCCAACAGATTCAGGGAAAACAAAATTACCAATCTGCAAATGCAAGGAGTGACCGCCAGATCCCACGAAAGAGATGATGAATCCTTGAAAAGACCAAAAAAAAATCACGATTATTAGATTAGTGATTAGAAACTAGTAGGTAAAGATGTATTTGGCATAAAAGACGTGCAATTTGTGAGGAAAACAAAAAAACAAAAAACAGAGACGAAGCCACGAAGGACAAATTATTTGTTGAGGAAACGCACTATTTGGTCCTTCTTTTTCACAGATTCAACTATTTGGTCCTTGCATTTTTTAAACAAACTATTTGGTCCCTCAAAAGTTAGAAACATCAATTCGTTAGTCCTTATAGCCTATCTCTGTTACTAACATTGATGACTTGACCATTAAGTGCACATGTAACAAATTAAATGCCACATATTTAACTATTTGGGACCACCTAGACTCCGTTTGGTATGTATAGGGTAAGTAAAGGAAAGGGTTTTACAAGGGAAAGATTGTGAGGGAAAGGAAAAGTAGTTGAGGGAATGTAAAGTAGGTAAAGATTGAAAGTGTTTGGTATAAAAAGGAAGGGGAGGGAAAGTAAAATAGATATGGAAAGAAAATGACAAAAATGCCCTTCCCACAACCACTACAAGACCACCGCCGCCGTACACGGTTGCCGGCGCCACCGTCCGCCTCCGTCCACGGTTGCCGGCACCGCCGTACACGGTGGCCTGTGCCGCCATCCACGATGGTCGTAGTTGCCGTCCACAGTTGCAGGCACCGCCGCCAGTCACCATCAAGGGAAGAAGATGGGATGGGAGTGAGAGGGGCAAATTAGGAATTGTACCATATTTCCCTAGGTAGACTTGGATTACATTTGAAATGTGAAGTAAAGAAAAATGGCCTATGTAATGTAAATGCCTTTACATTGTAATCCACTTTACATAGCTCAAATTGCCATACCAAACACCTAAAAGTATTGGAATCCATGCCTTTACTTTACATACCCCCTTTCTCCCCTACCAAACGGAGCCCTAGGGTTTTAGATTTGGAATGATTCAATAATTTATGTCTTATGGAAGCTTCACGTG
The DNA here is from genome assembly GCA_003254925.1 of Chamaecrista fasciculata. Classification (NCBI taxonomy): domain Eukaryota; kingdom Viridiplantae; phylum Streptophyta; class Magnoliopsida; order Fabales; family Fabaceae; genus Chamaecrista; species Chamaecrista fasciculata. The sequence goes on along the minus strand of QANZ01030902.1, from coordinate 21,063 downwards.
TAATACAAAAATTTGGATCTAACTTAAGTTTAGGCTGGTTTAATTGTGTTTGTTGGTCCGGTTTGGTTAGTTTAGGTGATTAAAATGCCAAAGTGACATTTAATAGTGCTATGTAAGCATTTAACGTCTGATAGTTGATGATTATGATAAATGAGAGACTAAATAGTTGACATTTTTAATTTTTGAGGGACCAAATAGTTGAAACTGTGAAAAAAGAGACCAAATAGTAGGTTTCCTCTTATCTTTTTTTTTTTTAATTTTCAGTTTTTTTATTACTTTATTTACTATGTAAATGTAATTGGCATCCAGAAAGACATTGAGAAAACCCGCCAGCTGGCACTAGCCTATTGGCAATTTGTGATGATTGGATATTGGGAAGGACGGAACTTATAGCACGCCTTTGCAACTTGCAAACCAACCAATCAAAATTCACATTAAACTAATTAAGCTTGGTTGGGCATGATGGAGCTCACTAGGTCGATTTTAATCAAATCGGATATTCAAATCTCGTCTTGTGTATGCAGCAATCAATTAGGCAGCGATACATCGTTAAATGAAGCATCAATCCGCATAAGATTGTTGAATTATTTTTATCAAATAACTCTAATTGTATATTAACATTAACTATAAGTGTTAATTTGCATATAATATATTTATATTAAGTTATCAATTTTAGTTAAAACATTGTCTAATAATTGGGCTCCACCACCACAAATCACCCATTTTTTATTTAATTAAAGAATTAGTTTAAGATGTAAAGTTTGTTTTAGGGGTATGAGATGCAATGAGTTATGAGCCAATAAAATTATGACACATGAAAGGATTAGGTAATTTAATGCTGAAAAATAATGTAAAGATTATAATCTTATTTGTTAAGATTTGAGATATCTTGTGTAATCTTTTAGATGACTTGTATTTGAGTTAGTTACATATATTTTGGGATTGAATTCTTTGAGGCTAAGGAATTAAGTACTTTGGCCTATTGGGCTTAGGTTAAGTAATCCTTAAGAATTTAGTATTTGAGATGCCTATAAATAGACTAGTAGTTAGTTAATGACTCGAGAGGTGAATTATTTATCAGGTTATTGTAAACTCTAATTCTTTATAGTGAATTTCCTTGTTCTTGGGTGGATGTAGGTCACACCGACCGAACCATGGTAAATTGATTATGTTTATCAATTCTACTCTACATTCCGCATTCTCATATCTTTTATTTAATCATAATTTTTTTTAACCAATCAAAATTGTGTATCACTATTTATATACAACTAACCATTATATGTGTCATAATGATCTTATTGGCTCATGACCCATTACATTCTATGACATTAAACAAATCTTACATCATAGNTAACGTTTGAATTGATTTAAAGTTGAAGATTATATTAAATTTTTATATTGATAAAAGAGTAAGTTTGAGACCAATTTGAGAAATTATAAAATATTTAGGACCAATTTGAAATTACCTCATATAGGGAGAGTGAGTGGGGAGAGAGTGGTGGCATTTTTAATTTTAATTGTTTTTTGTATTTTTTTAATTCATTTATTTTTTTAAAGAAGTGGGGAGAGTGAGTGAGAGAGAGAGTGGGTGATTTTTGTTTTCTTTTTTAATTTTTTAATTCACTATTTTTGACCAACCATAAGGGGTGAAGCCATATAATATAGTATAGATGTAAAGCGGTCCAAATTTAATATTAATATATTATCAAATTTAATATGTGATGTAGAGCGGTCCAAAGGCCCAATGTGAAATGCATAAAAGTCTTAGACTTGTGCAAAGCCTATGACCAAAACTTGGGGGACTAGTGATACAGAACAGTCCAAGAAACACCCAAAGATTGGCCCTTCCCATAGCTCCACTCTGCCGATTGGGTTCGTCAACCGACCTCCTCCAAAGCTCGGTTATCCCAACAAGCCAACTTAATATCCAAGGTGGACCCCCTTTAGCGCAACAAACCCTACCCCTTAGACGCCTAGAGGTGGGGCCCACCTACGCAAAGCCTCCTAACGTAACGACCCTACCCCCTAGAGGCCTAAGGGCGAGGCCCACCTACACACGTTCTCCTCCCCCTCCTAGAGCCTATATAAGTGGTCTCAGGTAACACACACACAACTCACATATCTTTGCTCTTACTTTGCACAATTGCTAACTTGATCGTCAGAGGCTCTCTTAGGGTATCAATCCCATCGGAGTGTTTTGCAGGTCCGACAGCTTAAGGCTGAGTAGGGGAGGTGATAACAATATGTATTTAAATATATAATAATTTAATAATTTAATTGACAAAATATTCTAAAATATAGTATTAAATTTGACTGTTTTTGTTTTTAAAAAAATATAATAAAATGCAACAAAAGTTTATTTAGTTTTCTTTTTTTTTTTTGGACTGAATTATTTAGTTTTCTTTTATATATTTTAATTGTTGCATACTTGTATTCCAGGGGGAATAAATAATAGAAGTTGGCGATAGCAGGGACGTCATTTAAGAGTGCGTCTTCCTTCGAGAAGGAGAGGGTGTGGAATTTTTTTTGGGTCAGGCTTGGGTCCACTAAAACCAACCAAATTTTATTACCAAAAAAAAGCCAACCAAATTTGTTTATCTTTAAAATAAATTAAAGAAGCTCTTAAAAAACAATAATAAGTGCAATCTCTTTCCCACATCCAACTTGAAAACGAGTGACTGTAAGTCTCTAACGTATGATTTTGTTTTTTTGTTTTTAATAAAAGACAAGTCACTTGCCTAAATATATATTATAGAAAAAGTTCAAATATGCTTATAATAAATTTGAAAATATAAGTTTAGTTGATTATATATATTAGTATGAAAAGTTAGTATAAAAATCTTTATCATCTGTAATGTTGTCAATATAATCTCCTGTATACTAGAAGTGTAGTGGTATTTAAAATTATAGATATCATGAACTCTTCTATGAACATAATAATTACGCTATGTTTGGGAGTTTTAGTAAAAATGGAGAGGAGTGGACATTAATGAATTGCAATGGAATGGAATGGAGTGGAGTGAAATGAAATGAGTAGATATATTGTTTAAAAATTTTAATAAGCAAAAGAATGAAAACATGTATAATGAGCTAATTTGGGATGCCAAAAGAAATGAGCTTTTGGATGGATAAGAAGGACTTGAGAGTCCCTCTTTGTCCATTCCACTATATCCTCATTAAAACATCTAAACACAAAATTTATGTATTTTGTGTCTTCCTTTCCATTTCATTCCCACCTTGGCACCTCTTCCCAACACACCCTAAGTTTCAGCATAAATGATCCAGCTGAAGTACATAAATTATCAAATCTTGATAGTTGATTTATTATACTTTTTTTATACTAATAGATATAACAGCTAGGATAAATAATTACTTCACCAATTCATACTTTAGTTGATCTGTTCCCCTTTCTATATTTTCTCCAATAAATAAAATATAAAAAAACAAAATTAAAAAAGCTTAAAATTTCAAATTAGTCCTAAATATATAGAACATGTTTCATTTATTTCATATTAGTCCTTTATATTTTCATAACTTTTTATATAATCAGTTATCATAGAGAAAGAATATAATTAACTATCATGATTGAAGTAACTGTACGTGGAACATGAAAGGATTTCGATCAAGAAAAAAACTTAAGAATTTCTTTATATGCTCGCTATGATATGATATTCTTCCAATTAGAAATTTCAATTACATTTTCTTTCTTTAGTGATTAGTTATGAAAAAAGTATTTTTAATATTTTCTTTACATTGGTCATGTAAAACAAATTATAACAAAAATATAAGAAATTGTTGTAAATTTTGTGGTAGTGACAATATATCATTTTGGTTAATATCAACATAAAATTACATGAATTTGTCGAAATTATTTTGTGCATGCCGAGCCAAGTTGGAGGCAATCGAACCAAAGTATATAATGAAAGCTCTCGGGATAAATCCATTCACTTGTCTTTTATCCGATCTTCACCAATCGCGATGCGCGGTTCCCTAGGGCACGCTTCTGCTGATTCCTCCCGGAACGGAACCCGAATATCAGATTCGGAATTCCTGTTTCATTGATCCAACTTCCAACCTCACTGTTCTATCTCTCCACAAAATATATCACTTTTAATTCCTCGGAACCCAATTACCAGAGAATTGAAGCCACCAACGCTCGCAAATATCACCTAATTCGAATATTCTTCTGAACTCAATTGTCGGCTGTGTTTGGTTACAGGTGAATTCTCTCTCCGCTGTTTATTTTCTCTTCTTTCGTCGCTTCGATTCCACCACCCTGTTTAAATTGTCTGATTTTTATAAGGAAAACTCAAAATTAGAGCAGGTTGATATTTGACTCTCACCATACCTTGCTCTAATTCATCAAGTCAATACTTATTTTAAATTTAACGTGTGTCTGTGTTTTGTGCCTTTATATTGGTTGGAGTCGGCTGTGGAGTAGAAGAGAGTGATAGATTCTTTTGCGTTGTCTTCTTGACCAACCGAATCTGGATTTGTAATCCTCGGTATTTAGTTTGCCGCTGTATATTGGTCTACAATTCCGATTTTGATTTCGATTTGGGGATGGGATATTGGTTGACGCACTGTGTAACTTAAAATTGAAAATTCTTGCCTTGTTTATGGGGGCAGTGAAGCTAAATTTTAGACCCTGATAAAACAAATATTTCCTCAATAAAACGATAGGCCTACTAGATCTAGTGGTGTCAATGCCTCGTCTTTGATCAAAATAGAATTACTTGGTAATCTTTTCTATTTGAATTTTTGGTCATGATTTACAATGTTGCCGCTCACCATAATTTTACCCTGCCAAGCTTCTTCAGGATTAGAAACATGAATATAACCAATAACTATGGCTTATAGCATGAAACTTAAGACGGAACATAATCTCTGAAACATGTTATCTTCTTCACCATCCCGGTTTAACGTTGTAGATGTAGTATGAGACTAAAATATTGGATAGAGAAGTTGTTCTGGAGCAGTTATTAGGTTGTTAATGTGATATAATGGTCCTCCAAGCACAAGCTTCAGTATAGAAGGTTTGTTGTGTTTCTAGCAGAACATGGTTTCAAGTCTAGAATCCATTATTATTTCAGACTTCAGAGGCATCCTCAATGATCCAGTCCTTCATCTGAACCATTCTGTAGTTCTGACCTTCGTTTGCTTCTTGCTGCTAATGATACTTTTAACCAGTAACGATATCTTCCTTGAAAATGGAAACAAAAAGGAATGCTGAAAGATATTATTCCTTAAGTGACCTTATCAATAAACCAGTCACTTTATTTTCATAAGATTTCTACTGACCATAAATCGATTTGCATTTTATATGTCTTCTTAGGTGGAGAAATTGCAGTAAATACTGATTTAGGTTATGTACTAATTTTCAGAATTTTAGGCTGCCCAACTAGGGATCCAGCCATTATCCTAGAAATAAAGCGTCCTATCTTGGTTCTTCCGCTTATATGTTAACCTGAAAATCCTTTATCAGAAGGAACATTGAATTTACTTACTGATAGGGAAAAGTTAACTCCAAAATGCATATGAATTGGAGAACAACTAGTGCTAAATAACGTTAGTGGCATCAGTCTGTCACAACTCACAACTACGTGCATGGTACTCAATGGTCCGAACTCTGAAAATAATATTGTCAACTTAAATGTAGTTGTGAATCTATAACCTATTAAAATCTTGTTCCATCAGTGCCAGGATCTTAAAGCCATGCATTTTATTTTACTGAGTGGTGAGACTAGATTTTTCTCTGCTTTTCATTTATTCAGCTAGTACATAATTAGACAAACTCATAACAAATTAGCAGAGGATTAAGAACCAGAGGAATGTTCAAATTACTGCTTCACTTTGGATCTCAGAGGAAATTGCCACAAAATGAGATGCTTCACATTTAGTTTGTTGTATATAAATTTTGTGAACTCTTGTCATTGTTGTTATACTTGCTCTCTTTTTTTTTCCCAAAACTCTGGGAAATCTTATATAACATTAAAACACATTATTGCAGAGGGGAGGTTTGCAACGGTTTCTTGAAGAAGATGGATGTTTCCAGACCTCTCAAATATGATTGTAAATTAAAGCACCGTCCTCTGACCCCTGTTAGGATTTTAAGAGGTGTTTTATGTTTAGTGGTGTTTATTTCTACAGCTTTTATGTTTTTAGCCTATTTTGCACCTCCAGTAGCTGTGTTACTACGGCTTTTCAGTGTCCGTTATAGTAGGAAGACAGTTTCATTTCTCTTTGGACTTTGGCTAGCTCTATGGCCCTCTCTGTTTGAAAAGATAAACAAAACTAAAGTGATATTTTCTGGAGATAGTATTCCAATGAAGGAACGTGTTTTACTTATTGCAAATCACAGAACTGAGGTTGATTGGATGTACTTGTGGGATCTTGCACTCCGAAAGGGAAGCCTGGGCTACATAAAATATATCCTTAAAAGCAGCTTGATGAAGCTGCCTATCTTTGGTTGGGGATTTCACATTCTAGAGTTCATTGCAGTGGAGAGGAAGTGGGAGATAGATGAGCCAATATTGCACAGTATGCTTTCAACATTAACGAACCCGCAAGATCCTTTATGGCTAGCTGTATTTCCAGAAGGAACTGATTATTCGTACAGCCTCATAAACCCTCTTACCTTTACTTGCCTTTTGACTTCTAAGTACTTGTATCTTGATTTGATAATAATATGAACTCATTTCAAGACGACCTAATATATATATATATATATATATATTATATGAATATATGCTTTCAGGCTTTATTTTCACTAGCAATGCTAAATATGGGCTTCATGTTATTCTAATTTTCATCATATAACTTGATAAATAAACAAATTTAATATACTACTTGCATTTTATGCAGTGAAGAGAAGAGCAGAAAGAGTCAGAAATATGCCGCTGAAACTGGGCATCCTGTGCTGAAAAATGTGCTACTTCCTAAAACAAAAGGTTTTCATGCTTGCTTGGAAGTTCTACGGGACTCTTTGGATGCAGGTTTCTCTTAGGCCCTGAATTTTCGATGATAGTTTGTCAATTAATATTGACTTTTGGGTAGCATTTGAGAAAATAATGTGCTCTGTGTGACTACAACTAGCTAAATCTGTTTTTCATGATTATGATATAGCAAAAGCAAAAGGTTTTCATGCTTGCTTGGTAGTTGTACAAAACCCATTGGATGCTGCAGATTTCTCTTGGGTCATGAATTTTCAATGATATTTTGCCAATTAATATTGACGTTTGGGTAGCATTTGCAAAAATCATGTGTTATGTGTGACTACAACTAGCTTGACCTGCCTTTGATAATTATGATTTTGCAAATGTTAGTAATTTTTGGTTTCACACTTTCCCCATAAAAAAAAAAAGATGATGCTAGTTCATAGGCTGAGTTTTCTCCTATTAGTATCTGATTATTTTCTGACTCGAAGATCTACTAGTAAAGCACTTGACTGGTCCAGTGCTTGGCTTTTCTTTTTCATTTGGTTCATCTTTCCAAGTCTGATGAACTTTATATCTCAACTTCGTGCAGTATATGATGTGACTATCGCATACAAGAATCAATGTCCTTCCTTTCTGGACAATGTCTTTGGGGTTGATCCTTCAGAAGTGCACATGCATGTTCGGCGAATCCCTATTGGGGACATTCCAGCATCTGAAACCAAAGCTGCATCGTGGCTCATTAATGCATTCCAGATGAAGGACCAGTTGCTTTCTGACTTTAACCTTGAAGGCCAATTCCCTAACCAATTGAATGAAAAGGAGCTTTCCACGTTCAGTTGCCTGGTTACTATTACCGTGGTAGTTTCTTTGACTGCCATGTTCACTTATCTTACATTATTTTCTCTCATTTGGTTCAAGGTGTACGTAGGCCTATCTTGTGTATATCTTACTATTGCAACGTGTTTCAACATTAAATTGAAGTCAATTACAGAATATGTTAATGCACTCAGTTACAGCAAGAAACAAAAGACTGGATAGTGATCTCATGTATAAACGGCAATAAACTTGTTGGGTGATAAACCCGAGATTGAATTGTTCAAGTAAATTGCTTTCTGATACTTGTAATATTGTTCATGAATATGCATTGGGAGGGTTCACATCAGGCAATGAAGCTGTGCTCAAGAATCACATGTATTTGGTATAATTATTTACCAAGAGAAGTCAAGCCAGGGGATGGACTTCAGTTATAAACTAGAATGCTGTCTGGCATTTAGTTACCATCTCAAGTCAAAATGGATCAATGTGCATCGTATTTATGACACACGCCACACAGGCTATTTTTGGATGAGATAATTTAAAGGGAGAAAGTAATTTTTAGAGGCACTAAAATTTGAAAAGAAAGTAATTCAATTACCTCTAAAAATAATTTCCCCAATTAAATTATACTTCATCCAAACACAAATGAAGCACAGATTACAGGTTTGGAGTAAATAACTTGAAAATTTGGAAAACAGAGAATCCTTGAAAGCAAAAGCAAAAAGATGTATCGGTTAGTAGATACTGTGAGTTTGGAGGTATATCCATTCGCCAATACAAAATCTGATATTGTTAAGTTCGCTTTATTTTAAAAACCCACCTCATTGTGTTAATTCCAGTAGTTAGTAGCTTAGGTTTTGCGTAAGAAGTTCGGTGAAGGCTGATGGAGTAAAATGATGTGGACATGAAACTTATGTGTTGGAGGCTAATTGAAGGTTCGATTCTGCCAGCAATCTTCGTCAAATTGAAGGTGATGCTGGATTAACTAACTGCTTCTCATGTTTTTAGTTTTTACCTTACTGGGGCTGTCAAGTTTTGTTGTGTATATTTGGATAAACAGCTTTAATTTTGGTCATGAAGCATCAGAATATTTTAAAAGTGAGTCATATCCTTTTTTTGGATATAGGTTGAATATTCTTATTAAACATGAAAATTCAAATTTCATGATAGACACCACCAACCATGTCAATGTTGTGTTCTGCATCCATGTTCTCTGTTGAACTTTCCTCGTTCTGTGACAAGAGAAGGCATGTGAAGAGGTGTTCATCAATAGGTTAAACTTAATTCTTTATTAATACAGAATTCATAATATTTTTTATAATTATTTTATACATTTAATATCTTATATTATATGACTCCACCCCTTTCTGGTCGTCCACATTTTAAAACTATAGTACAAAATTAATAATGAAAGGAAAATTATTATTTGATCTTTTTTTTTACTGAGTTAACGATTTAGTCTCTCATTTATTTTACATACATATGCACGCAAAGCCTCTAATATATATATATACATAAAGTAAAAAAAAATAAAATAAAATATCCAACTTAAATTTATATAAATTATAAAAAAAAAAATTGGATTTGAACGATAGTCGTGAGTCCTGATAGGTGGTAGCCGTTAAGTATTGGTAAGTGTTATGTAACTGCTTAGTTAGCACGTGGGTGTTACTTACGACGATATTCCTTCACTATCATCCATGCACCTTCCCCATCTATCCACTCATCCCACGTACTTCGTTTCTTCCCCGAAATAATCCCTCCCTTAAGTTTATATATATTTCATGGTATTTTCCAGACAAATTTATATATATCAGCAAGGGTAAGGATCGATGATTGGGCATTCACAAATTTCCTGCATGCATAATGCATTTTTTATTTTTAAATCATTTATTTTTCATAAATTTTTAAAATATCTTATATTATTAATATTATAACCACTCGCAAATATCTCCCGATATCCAACGAGTTACGCTGCTGAATGGCCGACGACATCGCTGAGTGCGTCCTCTGTTTTCACTTCTCACTGCTCACCGACTTTACAATATTAATTCATAAATTAAAGCACCCCCCAATTAATGACTCTAATTAAATATAAACACTCAGTCATTATATAGTTCTCAATTCTCATCACTACAAACTGTAAATGATAAATAGTACTAGTAACACTATAGTACTATACTCTTTAATAGTTTAATTTCATCTTACAAATTTACAATGCCTCTTCCCTCAAACCTCTTTCTACTCCTTCTCCTTCTACTCTCAGGTACGTATTGCATTTTGCTTCACTCCATCTTTTCCTTAACTAGATGATACATATAATTATATATATGAGGATGCAGGTTATAATGTGGGATCAGAGAGAGTGTTCACAGTTGAAAACCGTTGCAGCTACACAGTATGGCCAGCCACACTCTCAGGAAACGGCGGCGCCGCCGTAGGCGACGGCGGATTTGCCTTAGAACCAGGATCATCTCTCCAAGTCACCGTTCCACCAGGGTGGTCCGGACGCTTTTGGGCCCGAACCTCCTGCAACTTCGACTCCTCCGGCAGCGGCCTCTGCCGCACCGGCGACTGCGGCGGCTCACTCCGGTGTACCGGAGGCGGCACTCCTCCGGTCACTCTCGCCGAGTTCACCATCGGAGTCTCCTCCGACGAGAAGGACTTCTACGACGTGAGCCTCGTGGACGGTTACAATGTGGGGATGGGGGTGAGGGCTACCGGCGGAACCGGTGACTGCCAGTACGCTGGGTGTGTGGCAGATCTGAATGGTAACTGTCCCAGTGAGTTGCAGGTGAGAGATGGGGATGTGGTGGTCGCGTGTAAGAGCGCGTGTGCGGAATTCAACGCGCCGGAGTTCTGTTGTACGGGGGACCACTCGAAGCCTGACACGTGTCCGCCCACACAGTACTCGGAGATGTTCAAACGCGCCTGCCCAACGGCCTACAGTTACGCCTACGACGACGCTTCCAGTACCTGCACGTGTTGCGCATCTGATTACCTTATCACGTTTTGCCCCTCTCACTGACTCACCACTTTGCTTTTTTCACTTTTGTGCATTGCATTCTGGTAGTAATCACTAATCATTAGGAAAACATTACATAACATCTAGGTTTAGGATCATTCTTGTTGTTTTATGGTTCCACCCTCATCTTTGATGAACTTATTTCGTGAGATAAAAGTAAAATTACTCAACATGCAAATTTTATGTCTTTTTTGTTTTTTTTTCCCTTTCGTATGGCTAAAAGATATCCCCATGAAGCTAAATTCACATAAGAACTTCTATAATACCTACTACTTTACCCAATCATTCATTATTAGGTCATGGTAGAGTGTTTTTTTTCCTTCAATTGGCAAGAGCCCACCGGCATATATGTATGTAGGTAGTTTTATAATGCCCGAATTGATTTTCTTTTTGTTGGGGAAAAACTTCACATACTTTCAGATCACAAATATAAAACAAGACAAATTTGATACATATTATCTAATGATTTGATTTTCCAAAGCTAGCATAGCTTTAGCTCCAACATCCAAACAAGTAATAGATGGTACCCGAATTACTTCCCTTCTACTAAAGATTCCACCAATGTCTAAAGAATTGACAAAAGACTATCTAAAAGAAATCTAAGACCACTCGGCACCACGAACATCAGTATAATTAATTATAGGTCTTTTACTACTGACTACTGAGGACCATCGTTATAGGTCTTTTCGACCTTCACTGTATAATGACTTATTCGGAAGTCCAATAATCAGAACGTAAGTGGAATATCATTGAAATCATTATCAGAATATCTATCAACTATCAATCCACAAAAAAATACAGATAAAAACAAGCGAAAGATATGGAACCATGGGACAACCATTAATTCATATATACAATGAAATGAAGCATGAGAATTCTTTTTTCTTTTAACTTTAAAGGCCTTCGGCCCAAGCTTTGACAAGCATCTCAACTTTTTTTTCAGATGACATCGTTCCTCCTCCTTTACTACATTTCCAATTTTCCTCTACAAAAGGCTATTCCCTCTTGGAAAAGCCCAAACTGTATCCTCCTCATCCAATTTTACCTAAACAATTGTGGATGAGAAAGCAATCACTAAACCTAAATTGTTACATGCCCACCTTTTTCCCTACCAACAAGTGACCCTGGAAAAATCACATGTCAAAAACCCCAAAAGAGAAAAATGAGCTGACGTTAAAGCTGTTGTCTATAGTTTACAGAAATCCCTTTCAAGGAACTATTTCTCAAAGAAAAAGTTCGCCGCAAGCGATTAATCCATGACATTTTCATCTCACCGGAGCCAGTGCACTGACCCTCTCCTTCCCCTTCACTACTGAATAGGGTTTGGTCAGAGCAGTCGAGTGAGGCTCCACATGCTAGATTATATGACTGACAAGCTGAATGGCACACCCGGAGCCGGTTGTCGCCGTCCTTGTCACACTTCTGGATTGAGATCTGAAAAACAAGAACCAAGTTATTCAGATCACAATGCTCAAATTGCTGTCAGGAATTATAACACTTCAACATGGAATGGTAGTTTCATGTTTTCTAGCATCGTCAAGAGATACAACGTCAAAGAGGATTAGAAAAATAAAAAATCAGGAAGATCTTGCCCATTGCAACTGATAAACCATCATTTAACAACTTCAAAACTTATTATCTAGGTGACATGTAAGGGGGTATTAGAGTCATTTAAATGACAATTATCCAGATAACAAGAAATTTACAAAAGTCATATTTGTAAAGTTGGCAAATCATCATATCACACCCTTATGAGTTTTTGCTATCGTGTAATAAGGTGTTATTTGAAATGCCACCCCTATTATCAAATTAGGGCATGCCAAACAGATTCAACTCTAACATCCAAGACTACATAGTATATAAGATGACATGGTTAAGATCATAGTAAACCAATCGCCCCCCATGTTGCACCTAATTGTACAAACCAAATTCGATAGCAAGGAAAGAGCAAAGGAAATGAATTTCTAAAGAAAAGTATATATGACAAAGAAATTTTCAAGCAAAGGGCAAATAAAGAAATAACATCAGATTATGAGTACAGAATCCAAAGACACAACTTACCCAGCAGGCTAGTCGTTTAGCAGCCTCATCACAGTAGGTGCTGCCAAATATGTTAAACAATTTCCTAGCACCACCTGGGAATAGTCGGTGATAGTTGGGCATGACAACTACTTCTTCCAGCTGCTGCAGTATACTCGGTTCACTGGGCGCACAATGCTGTCCAGAAAGGTCCCTTCCCAGAACATTTTTGCAAACAGAAAGACTGGAAAGAAGCATGGAGCTGTTCTGGCATGTGTATCCGGCATAGTCAGAACAGCGAAATTCGCAAACTCCATCATCACATACCCCACCATGGAGGCTGCATTGCTCATCACAAACAGCTGCGTTTCATGCCAGGAATAAGTCAATAATCTCACTTTATTTGCTCTTTGGCAGTAGATTAAGCAAATCAATTTGAATTTAAAAGAGTCATAAAACAAGATTAATTCAATCAGGTACTTTAATTGACATGTTATTGTGGTTCAAAACAACTCAGCAATTAAAAAAAAACAACAAAACCTTAATTATCTAAAAGAAATTGATTTTTCCAATATAGCATATGTTCAAGTCCCCCAAATCCAACAAATCCCTCACTGGGATAACATGGTCCATAACTTTGCCAAGCAGGTTTTTTGTCATTTTAATTTTCACAAAATAATATAGGTAACAAATTACTAATCTTACTCCAATCTCCATCCAAAAACAAACATGACAGTAGAATAATGATTGCAGTAGTCAAAATGCGTATTCCTTACAAAATAAATTATGGAGATAAAATATAAAGGACTAATTATACAGGATGGTGGTCAAGAGGCAGGGCAAACTATGTACTACATACCAGTGGAACAGTCAATGCCAGTATACCCCTTTTTACATTCACAAATCCCATTGGAGAGGCACTTTCCATTGCCACTGCAATTCCTGGGGCAGGAGCCTGCAAGAAAATTAATTACGAAGATTAAAAATTAGTGAAAACAATGCTATGCTGACAAACAAAAGATCCCTCATAAGTTTCAGCATAATAAATACTGAGGAATAAAGATTGAGAAATGAGAACTCACGCCTACTGCAATCACGACCATGAAATCCCAGAAAGCAATGGCACCTTCCATCAATACAGTCTCCATTGAAATTACAAGAACTGGGGCATTGTCCAGCTACCACAACTGGGTTTGTGCTACAGAGCTCATGATAAGCAGGGCATATCAATTCACCTACAGAATAATAGTTAGTTTTCAACTTATTAATCAACAAATGCCATTGTGTAGCAAATACATAAATGATTTTTTTTTTTTCTTTACCATTAAATCCCGGGAACTGAATGGGTCCACCTGCGTGGGGACATAATTTCCAGATACCATCCACTGCAACCTGTAAACAACATCAAAATAAATTCAGTGACTAATTCATCAAAAATTAAAGTTTTCACTATAATTCTGGTGCAGATAAACAGTCACAGTTGCAGCCAGTTTAGACTTTGATGAAATATTGTCCTACAGAAAATGATTGCCAGATTATTTTTTAAAAAATTTAATAACAGGCGGAAAGGTTGTGTTCACAGGCATGAATTCCTTTCCTTTGGATGCAAAGAATTTAAAGAGGAGGTCCCAAGTACTAAAACATAGGCAGAAAGGCTCTGTTGTAATGCCCGCTATAAACAATAGAACTACCAAGTTCAATGATATATGCTTAAGACAAATAGGAACATTTCATGGGCAGTTTGGTGCTATAAAGCATGCGGCATACCTCTAAAGAATTATTGATACACCTGTGCTGATAACAACCATTTCCCTGGGTCATAGAACCTCGTACAAATCCTGTGCGCACTAATGATGAGGCCATACACCTGCATTTAGAAATGCAAAAATAGATTGAAACTTGCAATTTGAAGTTGTCCACATCATTCATGAAAATCAAAGCTGGAAAGTGAGAATTTCGCAGTCACAAATCTGACCTTGAATTACTCCCTCGGACTTCACCAAGCATTCTGTCAGGTGCTCTTGCACTGCTGGTGTCTGTACAGGAACCATCTGAGTAAGCAACAAAATACGTGCAGTAATCCGCCAATGAGGACTGTCCACCTGCACCAAATCAATATAACTTCTCTAGAACCAAAAGACTATCTTGTTCACAACCATGAATTGCTTAAGCTCAAAACAATTACAAATCAATCTAGGATATGTACTAGAATATTCAAAGTTATGGTTACATATCAATCAAATGCAATAGCATAAAAGGTATAGTAATTGCTTATAGTACAACATCAACACTAAAAAAGTCAGCCCAAGTTGATGACGACAGATATTCAGAATCAACAGATCAAGAAGACATAATAGAACACACCTTTATTAGCTTGGGGAAAATATTGAGCCCATTGAGGGAGTTCTCCGCTATAGGTTACAATTGGGCAGTATCCCTCTGCTTCTCTGTTATATGTACAACCAGACAACTGTGTTGTGTTGCAATGATAAGCCCCCTTCCAGAGATTGCAAGGAGAGGTAACAAACTCAGTGCCTTGGTTGCGACCCCAATCAAGATGGTCTGCCATGGTATAATTCGCTTTGTACCATCCACTATCTTCTAAGAGAGCAAGTGTCATTTTGGAAACTACAGATCTTGTATCCACAGAACCAGTCATAATCTCATTCATCAAAAGCCTTTTTTCCCAGTGAGATCCTGTAAGTTAATTCCTAAACAAATTAATCAACACAACAATGGTGGCTATATGAAATAAATCTCACATATGTCAAATTGTCAATCAAGGTGTCTAGAATAGTATGGTTGTTTACTATTTTGAATGGGTCTTAGGTAAGAATGTAAGGGTGCAGAGATGAGGATTGGCCAGAAATTGAGTTAAAGTTGTGCTAAGGAAAGGGAAATTAAAATAATATCCCATTTGCCAAATAGCACATAAATTTTAACCTTTAAACACTTTGGAGGTGCATTTTAATTAACAGTTATATAGTGTTGTAACCACAATAGGTGAGATTCATGAGATACAAAGTAATTAAGATCATGATCTTACAATGAATCGAAATAAACACAAAGTAAATTGAATCGCAAGATACGGTCAAGAATTGTAGGATCCTATTGTTTTCTAAACAAAAAGAAATATACTTATAGTACCATAAAAAAAATAATCATAAAAGCACCTCAAGACTTGGCATATTTCTATAAAACATGTAATAAGTCATTGACTAGTTTGCTCTAAAATATTTTTCCTTGAACACCTCATCTTATTCGAGTGATATTTGAACTTTTTCTTAGAAGATGTAATTTTTCATGATAGAATTGTCACAATATAGAATCGATGAGACGTAAATTTGTAAGATCATATATATAATCTTAGGATCCAAGTAAAATCCCAGTGAATTTAGATCTTACTTAAAAACAGGATCAATTTCAATGGAAATGATCATAAACTCGTAAGATTTAAATCAAAATCATGATGACTATACAGGAAAGTGCTGCACACTAGTCCCTTTTTTTCTTAATGATCAATTATTCTTATTTGTTAACAATAAATTTGAGGAAGGAGGGATATCCTTTGCTATTCCAAGATTTATTAAATAGAATGAAGAAATTACGCTATCACATAAACAGAAATAGAACCTTTGATCAGCTTCAATAACTAAAAACTCCATATACCATAATGGAATTGCATAGATTAGTTAGTGAAAACAATGAAAAGAGAAAAACCTGATGTACCACGTCCTCCCCCATCTTCCAGCTCTAAACCGGTAAAATTTTCTGAGAATGCCTGCCATCAAACCTCTCATTAATTTTAGTTGCATCCCATTTAAAACCATATATATGATAGAGCACACAAAAGACAATAGGCTACCCCATAGTGATATCGTGAATGCATGACAACACGTGGAAGCACCACACGAGTTACCATCCGCCCTAGCTTTTCATCCATGACTTGTTCCGTAACCTAGTAAGGAACCAAATATTGATGAGTTTCTAAAATGAGCAAAATCAAATGCTACAATATATTTTCCATTGTATTTATTGCAAAAACAATATAGACAATAGTTCAAAAATTCAAAAATTCAAAACAACTACTGCTAAACAATAAGTTGCTGGATTGAATAAGAAGATTATCTATCCATTATCAATGGTGACTCATGAACTTATTTCAAGGTAAAACGTGATTAAACGTTCATCCCATGCTTCTGTATGTCCAACAAAGTGACCCATTCTTATTATAACAACAATAACAAGCTCATAGTTGTGAATGTTGCAAAATTAATCATGATTTAGATACCCATAATGCTAGGCTAATAATAATTTACTACCAGAGATAAACTTCCCAACAAAAGAGAAAATTACAGTAGAGAATTAATTATTAACATATATAGAATATAATATCATATCCTCACAAATATAAATCGTACAGCCCAAAAGGCAGCATATACCTGATTGCGACGTCTTTTCCTTTCATCTCTAAAATGAGCGAATGCATGTGGATCAAAACCAAGAACATGCATAACCTGGAAAAAATGAAATAGGATGAACAGTGCTACACAGTTTCTCCTATGTTTCCAATGTCATTTAAATATCAAAGCCAAACCAACCTCATGTATAAGAGTAGCTGAAAGCAAAGTTTCTGCCTCAGCTGTCAAATGGCGAGGAGCAACATTTACATGTCCTGCAAATATAAATACATTATCAGTTAGGATGCTTCTCACACAGAAAATAAAGAAAACCTTCAAACCAACAAATATTCCACAGGAAAGCTACCAGCTACAGCGCGGCCCCATTGATCTCTTTCACATGCCACTGCCCAAGCAAGTGTGTTCCCAGTTGTAGGTCTTGTAGTCACAAAGAGAACCAAGTCAGCATCAGATACACCCTCTGTGAACAACAAAAGGGGAGGTCATTCCTTAAATTTGAAAGTGCTAGTGACATGAATTTTTATATTTTAAAAAGAAACACTACATCCACATATGGTATGCAGTAATTTAATTATACCCTCGATATAATCACGAGGAAGTTGCACGCCTCCATCTTGTCCACATGCAGAATATCCACTTAACCGCAAGTTTCCCTTCACGGGCTCAACAGCCAATGCTCTCCTAAACCAGTAGGCTGTCTGACCTAATGCCTGCAATAGATAGCTAATTAGGGTAAATAGCACTATCCAACTTCATGGCAATAATAATTTCACAACTATACTGTGACTAAAATATGCCCAAGCTTCATTGATCACATCAAGCAAAACAGAACCTTGAAGTATTCAGCTAAGATTATCTGCCCAGTAAACAAAACAAACAAACAAAAAAGGAGAAAAAGTTATTAACCTTGCGAAGGCGGTGTTTTTTATCCTCTCCTGAGATATCTTCTGAAGTGCAGTTATACCAACAGTCACCCAAAATTGGAGGATCACCATGTGAATTACAAGAAGGAAAACCAGGAGGGGAAGCCACTGAAGGCTCCCCAAGCTGTTCATAAAAGAATAATGAGTAGCAGAACACCAATACTAATTTAGAAAATTCTTTGCTCCTTAATGTTAAATACTCACTTTAACAATATCACCAACTTTTCGACAATCTCTCTCAGGGGAGTGGCCAACAGCATCATAATTCAGATAAATTCTTATTGGCTGCTTTGCATCATTTTGTGGATGTGATATAGACACTCCAAGTAGGGCCCTGCCTTTATGCTGAAGGGTTTTTGAAAGACCAGGATCATAAACCTGTGGGGTAATTGAATACACCTTGCGACCAGGTCGCTTCCTCTGTTCAAGAATCTGATCATGTATGCAAGAGTGTGAGGCAATGTTCTCACTTCTCCTTTCCAGGCCTCCCCATTGAAGTGTGTGTTCTTGGGGATTTGCATTCGTGGCTTCCGACCATGCCAGTATCAATACAATCTGAAGCAGTAAGCAGGAAGGTTAACAATGGAGTATAGACCATTCAACTTGAGCCTATCAAAATTTATTTTGTAGCTTGCAAGCAAAGGGTAGATCTAACACCAATAAAGATTTACACCATCAAATCAGAAAATTATGAACCATTTAAGCTCCAGGAAATTTAGTAAGGTGTGCAACGAATATCGTTAACTCCAAAGAGAAACAAGCAATGAACATTATATACCAAATTAGAAGCCAGGGAGGCTAGCAAACAGCTAACACGTAAATCTGAAGAGTACCAAGTGAGAAATAAGAAGCCGGAGACCATATAGACACAGGATCTTCGAAAGGAAAGAAATGAAGGGACTAGCCAGCACCTTCCAAATCAAACACCGCTCTAGTAAATAAAACCCTAACTTTCCGGCCAAATGTAATAAACATATTTCCGTCGACCTTTTATAAACTGCAATTATTATCGCATCCCCAAATACGAAAAAATCCCAAAAACAAAGTATTGTTGCCGCCCTTCTTCGTTTAACCTTTAACAGAGCCACAGCACAGTTTAACAGGTTTCAAAAGGCCAAAACCCTAAATGTTTGAGAAACATTGAACTAAGAGAATGGGTTTTAATAAAATTAGTAGAGACTAACCAAGTAGTAGAGCTTACCTCGAACACAACGATGGCGAATCGATGCGTACAATCAAATCTGGACAGGCTGCAAGGAGTACACCGAACCATTACCTCGACGAAATGGGGGAAAACAGTAAGACGCACGATGTTGATTCCATCAAATCGCCGGCGATTTTTCGATCGGCTTTAAGACCAAGAAAAATCGCTGGCTCTTGCGCATTTTAAAAAGGCCTTGTTGGAACAAAAATACGCAAAAAGCAGAAATGGGAGCGCGACACTTTGGGCAAACAGTAGAGGATTCGATAATTAGAGAGGAAAGAGCAATGTTCCAACAAAGAAGCGAAAAGGCAGGACTTCGAAATTCTGAGGAAAAGTGCTATAATTGTAGACTGATTCAAATATATGAGCTTTCAATTCGTACAGCGTCTTCTCCAAATACGACAGTTTCCGCTTCTTGATCGATGGGAAAAAAATGAAAAGAGGACACTGACAGTGAGAAGAAGAAGAAGAAGAAAAATAAGAAGGGAAGGAGGTGATCAAAAAAATCAATGTGGATTGGGTGGAGTGGGTGGCGAAGATTACTTTTTTTAATCTATTTTTTTTAAGAACACACCTAAAGAAAAAGCTAATAATATATTACATTATTATTGTATTATAATTTATATAATTTATATCACTCGTAAAAAAATAATCATAAATCATAATGGTTGTTTAATGTTTATAATAAATACATTAATAATCATATTGGTTCACCACCCCAATTAGGAGCTTCACATAGCAAATTGCAAATTAGTGTCGGCCGTAGGGTTTTTTCATATTTGTCCCATTCACTGTAATTTTCATTTTGCATTCCTCAATGCTTTTCATAAATCATATAATCATATGCAAGTTCAGAATCAGAACTCAAAAGGGAAGACACTAAACTACATTCCAAAACTAATGTAGGAATTTGATGTGAACTAGATGATTCGTTTCATCGGACACAGAAAACGAAAATTTTCATAATATTAAAAAGGTATGTTTTCTTAATCAAAGAAAAGTTTGTGTAACAGACATGGTTGGATAAGAAAACAACACGGTACCCATAATAAATCATAGAAAAAGAGGGAGGAGAAGATAGTTTATCACAGAAAAGGCTGTTTTTGCCCTTCAAATTTCACTAAATAATATAAGTCTAGGACATAATAGTGAATTACTAATAGAAGGAATTAATATTTTACAAGGTGATAATTTTGTATCTAAATTTTTACTACTAAAATAATATCCAGAAAAAAAATGTTAGGAAACAGAGGAAGTTAATGTATAGCATGAAAGAACCATAGTACTTTGCCTTAATGAATACAACTCATGGGTGAAACTGTGATCAGACTAAGAAGACGATGGTCCCACCTTATGAGTGCCATAAATATCATATCTTAAGATGTCCTACTCACCACACACCTTCCATTCTAATCCATATACATTTATATACATAGTTTCTTTCTTTTTTTTCTTTATTACTTGATTAGTATTTAGCAATAAATCCAGTTCCAATAATATTCATATATGATAAAAAAAAGCGAAATTTCCAGATAATTGTGATTTTCTCTGTGTCCTGAAAAGTAGCCTTTTTTATATTGCATGTATATTAATTATTCCATTGGATTGGAGAGTTCAATAAAGCACATGAAGGAATGGGGAAGCGTGAAGTAGGGTTCTTGTTCCTTGGTTTGGTGGCATCACAGTTCACAACCCAATCAATCACTAAAGAACTAGC
>QANZ01030885.1:162941-178523 GCA_003254925.1 Chamaecrista fasciculata | reverse complement strand
AATAAATTATTTTTTCAAATAATTATCTTGTTTTTTAATATACTGTATACTGTTGAAATTATTTATCAAATTCTAAATGATAATTTATTGTTAGTTGGAGATAAATTTTTTGGTCCATGAATTTTTAAAGATTATTCTATTCTGGGCATTGAATTTAAGAGAGAGACTCAATCGTTGATGAATGCGATTTTTTACGGGTTAAGATACATCACTTCGTAAGGACCAATTCGTTGAATTGATATAAAATCGTGGACCAAATAGAAGAGTTTTAAAATTTTTATATTATTTACATTTTGGTCCTTTCATTTCATTACATAAAGCAATTTCAACCTTTATTACAAATATTTACCTTTAGCACAAATTCCAAGACAATTTCATTACCATTTCATTTCATAACAACCATAACTTAAAAGTCAAAATATCATTTCATTATCTTCATTTCATTCCATTATCAATTACCAATACTACCCCTATACAATTTTCAAAAACCTATATAATTATTTCAATCAACCACAATCATTACATACTCTTTTACATAATTTCACATCTTATTTTTTTTCATTACATCTCAAACAATCCAAACACCATTTATCATTACATTTTCATCACATAATTTTCTCATTACCATTTCATTACATAAAATCATCATTTCATTACATACTTCTTTCCCAAACACACCCTTAGACTTAATTGAGAGGAGGGTTTGTCACTATTAGATCATTTTAAACCATTTTTCATTGTTCTAGATATGAACATTGACACTAATATGGAATACGATACGGACAATAAAACATTAAATTTTTAAATTTACATGACACGACATGAGATATATTTACATATATAGATAATCAAAAAATTATGATTCTTGATGAGAATTTTAAAAATTACAATATTTGTTTATGATATATGTCATATGTGTCTTTAATTTGTCATGTCAAAGTTATATAAAAATTAATTATATGATATATGATGAAACTTATGAATATCTGTCGTATAGATATCGTATAGGTGTTGAATACAGACACATATATGACATGATGACTCTGGCCAAAAGAAAAAAACTGACATGATGACACTCTCTCAAAATGAAGTGTCAATGCTTCATAATTAGACATGGTTTGGAATTTGAATATTTTTATTTCTCTTTTTAATTTTATCGCACTTTCTTACTTTATTAATTTATATTCATATTTTCTCACCCTCCTCTTTAATTCTTCTTTTTGTTCATATATATTTTATCACCCTGTTCAAAAACTTTACTCCTTTATTTTGTACTGTAATTTTTTCCACAATTGTACAAATCAATTTATCTAATTCTCCTATTTTTCTTCTATCACAACAAATGAATAATTTAATGAAAAATAAGCTATATATGTATGAGTTAATTAAGTATACTCATTTAATTTGTAGCTTCTATTTTATTATAATGATTTTTAAGAAATTTTTTATTACAACTCATTAACTTTTTAAGGAAAATATTATATAGATATTTTAAAATCCATCAAAAGGGTAGAAATAGGTTTAGCTTAATATATGTTTTTTCTTATAAAATACCTAATCAATGGAATGAGTTATTCAACCCTTGAGCACTCTATCACACTCCTTCCCACTTTATTAATAATCACTCTTTCTCATTTTCTTCAAAGCTACCAATGAAACCTTAAATTATATGAACATTTCTACTCCTTCTAAAATCAAAATTAAATTCGGTCGTATAGTGATTAAGCACATAATAATTTAATATAGCTAACTCATTCTATTGATATTGATGTATATTCTAACAGTGTTGATCAATTTTTTTTTTAATTCGGCCGGATCTTAGTTAGGATTTTGGTGTTATTCGTCCTGGTCTATATTTATTTTTTTAGCATCAAATATATTTTTATTATATAATATAGGTTAAAGGTTATTTTGGTCCTAAATGTATGCCATAATTTTAAGATGTCATTAGATATTAAATCAATTTAATCATCATTTTTGTTTGTCACCTTTATTGTTATGGGACAATATTTTATTGTTATTCAAAGTTTGGTTTTAGTTACAAATGAAATGAAAGTATAAATAATCAATTACAAAAATCAAAATAATAAAGACTAATTGAAAATTGATATATAGGGTAGAGACTATTAGATTAAATAAACATTTTTTTATAAATATCTTATCAAAATGAAATTTTGACACCAAATAAAAATTAATTTTAAGGGGCTTGGCTATCATTTCTCAAATAAAATTTCAGGAGATTTTGCACAAAATTAAAACTGCTTGAATTGCATATTCAACTAAACATAAATGTCATTGATATATATACATATACTTTTTTTAAAAATAAACTCGTTACATAAATGTCATTGATATATTAATCTAATAAGATTTTTGAGTAGTGTTACGTTGGCTAGAACCAGCGGGAGCCCGTGAATATAAAAACTTGAAGGCTATGGCGAAGTCATTCCTTTCCTTCATTGTAGTGAGATTGTTTCTTTGTTACAAAGCTTAGATTCATTTACCATCATGTGTGTGTGTATATATATAGTCATAGAGGCCTCATGGCTCATAAATCAGAATTAATACTAATTAAGAAATCAATTAGTTAAGAAGCATAATTTCAGTGTTTTTATTTTGCAGCAATGTCAACTCGTTCCTATTCAATTAGGGTCATCAGTAAACAATGTCAAATCAGTCTTAAAAGTAGACCGCTTATTTCATAGTCAAACAAACAAATTAAAATTGATCATATCTCTCTCGTTTCAAATTCTAATACGACGAATAAAGAGCTACCAGTTCCTCTTAACAAGTCCTTTGAACTTGAAATGAGAAACGAGAAAAATACGACCAAATTCATAGTTTGGGACCAAAATGAAATATTTTACCAACATTTAGGACTAAAATGAATCATTTTGTCAATATTTAGGACCAATTTAAACATTTGGAGATATAATGGACCAGAATGAACATTAAGATATACGTTTAGGATCTAAATGACCCTTTTGCCCTATGATGTATTTGTATTCACCTAATATATTAATCTAATAATAAGATTGAGGAGTAGTGTTAAGTTGGCTAGAACCAGCGTGAGCACGTGAATATAAAAACTTGAAGGCCATGGCGAAGTCATTCCTTTCCTTCATTGTAGTGAGATTGTTTCTTTGTTACAAAGCTTAGATTCATTTACCATCTTTTGTGTGTGTATATATATAGTCATAGAGGCCTCATGGCTCATAAATCACAATTACTACTAATTAAGAAATCGATTAGTTAAGAGGCATAATCATCAAAGACACTACACTTCAAGCTTTATATATATTTTCAGTGTTTATTATTTTGCAGCAATGTCAACTCGATCCTATGAAGCTTCACCTCATGCAGGATTTTTTGGCCGTCAAAGGCCACTACACGCCATCCTTGGTGGAGGAAAGGGTCAGATATTCATAATTTTTACATTTTTTTTCTACTAAAATGTTATAATAATCTCTCACAAATTATAAATGTTTCTCCATTTCATTCTTGTTAGATATTATTTTTCTAATTTGATCTCTCAGAAATTATCAACTTTAATAACCATTAAAAAACTATTTTGGTCCCTAATGTTTACCCAAAGTTTCATTTTGGTCCTTATTGTTTTTTATTCTGTTTTGGTCCGGAATGTTTTCTAAAGTTTCATAATTTGTCCCTAACTATTGAAAATGGTCATATTTCTTTCGCTTTAAACACAAATGTGATTAAATCAGAGCTACGTGTTAACTTTGATGAGTTCTTTCTTTGCCTAGTTGGAGTCATCGACAAACGAGGTCAAATTGAACATGAAATCAGACTAAAAAATGGATTGCTTGTTATGATTAGAGGCTTTGCCTTTGAATTATTGACAGCCCCATTATTCAATAACCAGTGCAGTTGTTCATATTTATAATGCCAAAAAGTATTTTTAAATATATAAAAATATACAAATCCTCCTCAAACTTGGTATATTTTTATGGTATTATTGGGCTGATTTTGCAGTGGCTGATATATTGCTGTGGAATGACAAGAAGTTATCAGCTGCAACCTTAGCTGGGTTCTCCATAATTTGGTTTCTGTGTGAAGTGGTGGAATACCATTTTATTACCCTACTCTGTTACTTCCTCATTTCCATAATGATCATCTTCTTCCTATGGTATAATGCAGCAGGACTAATCACTTGGTAATGTAAATCTCAAACTGGTCCTAGCATGAATGATTTACTTTAATGAAAATTAAAATTTAGGTTAAATGGTTGTTTTTGTCCTCAAACTAGAGGTTAGTTTCATTTTGGTCATCAAATTACTTCTTGTTCCATTTTGGCACTCAAACTATGGGGTCAGCATCATTTTAGTCCCTCAAACTGTGGAGTTAGCTTCATTTTGGTTATCAAACTATTTTTTGTTCGGTTTTGATCCAAAAAAATGTGATTTCATATGGTTTCTACAATTATTTCTAATTTGGATAGTTAAGTAAATTATTTCTCACTTGCATGTGTCATAATAAACAAGTTGATAGAGTGAAAAAGAACAATCTTCATTTTTAGTTATAAATTGAAAATAAATTTATGGTTGACTTTTTTTTAAAAAAGTGAATTTTTTTATCTCATTGTCAAATCAATTAGTTATTATAAATTTGAGAACCAAAATGAAATAAATTTATGGTTGATTTTTCTTTTAACGAGTTAAAATTTTTCTTTTTTTTTTGGTCACTTATTATAAGTTTGAGAACCAAAATAAAATATATAAGAAAGTTTGAGAACTAAAACAGAACAAATGAAGTATGAATACCAAAACGAAACAAAACTGAAAGTTTGAGGACCAAAATGAAACAGATCCCATAGTTTAAGGAGCAAAAAGGAACAAAAAAATTGAAGACAAAATGAAACTAATACCATAGTTTGAGGACCAAAATGACCATTAAACCTAAATTTTTTTAAAAAAAAAAACTTTTTGGAGTTATGTAAGAATATAAATTCTCATCCTTCTACAATCCCTAAAGTGCATATAAATTTGTTGTACTACAGGAGGCCTCCTTGTATCTATGAAGTAGGAATCTCAGAATCCACCTCTAGATACATTTTCAAGAATCTCAACTGGTTCTTGAGGAAATTTTATGAGATTTCAACTGGAAAAGATCTGAAACAATTCTTTCTGGTACTGAGATTTTCAATTCCTTACAACCTTTTCTCTCCACAAATTTGTTAACTGACATTTTGTGCTTGAATTTCAGACAATCATTGGTCTATGGATCATGTCAACTGTTGGGGATTGTTGCACCACTTTGAACTTCTTATATATCAGTAAGATCCCAAACAAACCTACTTTATCATGCCAAAATCATCAAACTTCTCACAAAACATAACCCTAACTGATTGATCTGCTACATATACTTCTGCAGTGTTTCTCTGCATGGTGACCGTACCGGTTGCGTATGAGCGGTATGAGTACGAGGTAAATTATCTAGCAAGCAAAGGCAACAAAGACTTGAACAGATTGTTCAGGAAACTGGATTCTAAAGTTCTCGGAAAGATTCCAAGGGGACCTGTGAAAGAAAAGAGATTCAGATGATCGATTTTAAGCTGAAGTTTCTTTTATCTGTACAAAAACTTGTCTCCCAAGTATATTATGTTTCCTGCCTTGACCATGTAAACATAGACAATGTCTCATACAATAAGATTTAGGTGTTTATGTACAATATTTGTGGAGAGCAGCAACTGAAAGTTTACAGCAACAAAGCTATTTCAATTATGTTTAACACTTTAATCTTGGATATGAGGCTTCAGTGAATAGAGATTATTATTATAACTCAAACCTAAATGTATCATTAAATATGTAAATAAATCTAGCTTTAAAGTGACAGTAGAGAAATGAAAAGATTCACAATTTGAGAAATCCAACAAAAACTTCCTAGGAAATATTATCATAGGGAACATTCCACGCTGAAACTGATGCTAGCTGCTATGAACTTCAAAAGCACCATGCATTCATACCTGGTGACTCCAGCAATACACCAGTTACCAGAACCGGGTAAAGAAAAACATCTTAGAATCTCTCCTCCAATTGGAGAGATGGAAATAGTGCATCACTTACAAAGACCATATATGAAGCATTCTCTAGGTATGATGCACAATTCTAGTGTTGCGCCATGTATAACCTTAGAATTTTCTAGTGTTCCGACAATACAATTAAGTACTAGATACATAGAATCATGTACTCAAACACTTATGCACTTTTAACCGTATACGGCAATTTTCTTATTTGTGATTTCTTCTTATATTTCAAAAGATAATATGGTGAGTTTTTAGCACACTGACTCAGTTTTTATCTGTAAGTTAATATACCTTCCGTACCGAAACATGATTATCAATTATTATTCAGCTATAAATCATGTCCTCATTTGACTATACAGTGACCTTGAACCATAAAGATATTCACATTCCACTTCTTTTCCTTATCTCAGTGGACGATATATCCATGCGGAACTGTTCAGCTGGAATAGAGATGAACAGGTCTTTTAGTTCCACCGGAACATCGATATCTTCTAGAACCTACAGCATCATATAATGGTCTCACCGACATCAATCATAAAAATATAAAAGTGAAAAGATTAGAAAAGCTCTTCAATTAAGCAGGAGTACCTTGAAAGCACCATCCACATTCCGGCCACCGACAAGGAAGGTGCATCCTGTTTCTTTACAACCAACAAGTATCTTTAGCATCTTGTTGTAGTCCCCATCATAGTATTTAGGCTGCACGGAATAAGAACATGATGAGATTAGCTAATCAAATATATCTAAGTGATCATAAAGTAAACTAATTCAGCAAACATACTAAAAAATTTGGGTACCGCTTCATATCCTGCTCAGACTCATGGTTCAACATCAACAGAAAAACAACAAAAACACAAAATCTCCTGTCTTTATTTTTTTTTTCTTGGGATGGGGGGGAGGGAGAGGAGCGGGGAATTTAATTATTTAATGTTAATGGTTTTACTACCTCCGAATTAATTATGCTAGCTAAAGCACCACCTTGATCCTTATTCAAAACTAGTCAATATATGTATTAAAAACTACCTTACACCTGGTTACTCAATCTATAGCTGCAACACTAGGCTAACACTTTCACAAACTTAATCTCTTCAATCTTCATTACGTCACCATAACCAGACTCATCACTCCCCGCAGCCCCACTTTCATCTGTCAAATTCTCTTGACTTATTATCTGCTATTTCATAATTGAGGCACAAATACATCTAGATATATGGCCACCAAATTAAATCAATTTTCACTTGTCCATATTTTATGTTACTTAGGCAGTCAGGCATCTCCGAATTTCTTTTCTCCTAATCCAAACTTTGACAAATATAAATTATCCACCTGACATCCCTAAACTTAAAATATGAAAAATATCAATTCAATGGTACACAAGTCGCAACATAAAGCTATATGAATTTGCGAACATGCTTCAACAAATTGCACAATTTAGTTTCACAAAAATCAGGTAAGTAGATTTTGAGCATGCCATGTCATGCGTCAGTACCATAGGACCTGCTTTACATAAAACTACTGACTGAGAATCATATAGCACTATATAAGACAAGATATGTGAGACTGCTCGCCACTTCAGCTGGGAGAAAAATGATTTATGAATGATCATTTATAATGAACTGAAAATATTCAAAATAGTGATTTTTCAAACCAGAAAACACACTGCACAGTTTCCACAAGTAAACTAAAAATCTTGTAGGAAATGGACATACTGTAGCACAGCACAGATCTGCTTCACAACATCACGTTACATCTATAGTAAGCTTGCCAAGCATTACGAATAAAACAAACCATGTACTAAAGCTTAGGTTATGAAATGTTGAGTTCATGCTTAATTTATTCTAGCAGTCAGTGATTCCATACATTAATAAGCCTCACTGCTGTGTCGGCACCAATTACAAATGCACTTCCTGGAAAAAGTTCGGCCTTCTTATAGAAATAAGGTTGATTGGATACGATTATTGACTTTCCTGTCATCACAGTAGAGAAATCATCACAACTTTAAATCATATGATAAACAATAAGAAACAAACTAAATACTCAAAGTCTTAAGCTCAGATATCATAACACGATTAGCGACAAGACTGAATCATATAAGTAGCATATTGTCTTTCAAAGAATAAATTGCGGTAAGAAATTTCCATATATTACTGAAAGACCTTATTCTAAACCTTTAAAACATCTGGCCCTATTCACCATACCAATTATTTGTTATTATGAAACATACTATCTCTGGAAACAATTTTACATGATTAATTACCCCTTCTCTCTCCAATTGTGTAAGTAGCCCCTTCATCAACTACTAAGTAAGTACAATTGAACAGGGCCATTTTTCACAAAGAAGAGTGTCACTAATGCATACACAACTTAGCTTTGTTCTACTTATTGTATGTTAAAGCAAAAGGCAAGAGCTTATCACTAGATATAAAAGTGGAAGCAGACTTCATCATAGATTACTAGATATTTTATTAAAAAAAATATTTGTTTAGAACCTAAGCAACTTTTAGAACAAGAACCGGGAAGAGAATGAAGAAACCTCACCAACTTCTTCAAACTGCCTGACACGATCCTTGATTTGAGACACCGTTAATGGAGATTTGTCTGCAATGACTGCAGATATTTCAAAGCACGGATGGCCACCACCACAAATCCTGCATAGATGTCCTTTAAATAAGTGGAATCTCAAACTGCAATTACTGAGAGATTCAAAGAAATTTAAATAGATCGACCATTTGACATAGATAAGCAATCATAACAGATTTCAGAAAATAAACAAAATTAGATAAATTATATTTTTTAATAATGTAATAGAATGTATAATGTTAACTTTGCACCATCATTGCCTAATTAGATATGGTATTTGGAAATTATAACATTGACAAAATTATTAATTTATATATATAAATAATAGTTTAGAATAATGCTTAAGTTTAAATTTGTTAATGTTCCAGTGCTCACAAACTTTTTTACAGCATTAAATTATTCAACAACTAAATATCAAATTAACAATACAATCAAATTTTAATTACTAAAAGTATATTATAACACCAGAGTGCAGACTTTGAAATTCACATAATAAGCATATCAAAATAACATCATTGAACTTTTGAAGTAAGGATATTAAGTTCTATGTCTAGTCTATTAGATTAATAAAATAAGTAAAAGATTCCATGAATACTGCATACAAATAAGCTTATTTACCGAGTGGCTACTTCCATGAGCTTGAGATGCCCGTCATGTAATGGATTAAAAGAACCAGGTAGTATTATTTTCCTTTCTGCTGACGAATATGTTTCTGCAACCAAAGAAAAAGAATGTCAGGCCAAAAGTTGAATTTAATTGTGAGTTGTAACTCTCTTAAGACTGATTCATCTGAAATTTTTAGCCTTACCACTTGAAAATGGATAAATTTTAAAGCATATTTGACCATTTATTAGTTGCTCTAATTCTTGCTCTTCATTGAATTGTTGTTCACATTCATCAGATACATCAGATTCAGTCAACTCAGAAATAGATGTTGCTGGAACTTTGCATGCGTTTGCAATTGCCTACAACCAGAACAAACAAGTGGGTGAAAAGAGGGGGAAATAAAGGCCAAACTAAAGTAAGATTTTGAAACAAAATTGAACTAAGGAATAAACTATGTTTTTCCCAAAAAAAGTAGCTTTTCTGCCAAATATTTCTAGTCATTTTATATGAGAACTCCAATGTTCTTGTACCATGGAAAAAAGTATATAATTAATTAAATAGAAGAAAGCCGCTCATAAGTGCAAATAAAATGGAAAATCAACATACTGACAACCTATATTTATTCACACCAGCACCAGTCACGCACCTTCAGTAAAAGATTACTAGAAACTCTGTCTTCTGCTTCTCGAGTACGCAATCCCTGACTCAGAGCAGTATATGAAAATATTAAGAACAAACATGTATATAAATAATGCAAAATATGTGATTATCAAATCCTTAGGTTCATGTCTGAAACAAATAACATACAGAATACTCGAGATACCTTGGTCAGGGTCACTGTTGATATCCATAGTCGATCAGCTGTTCTTGTTGACATATAAAATCTATAAATAAATATAAAAGAAAAAGGTCAGCAGGGATTAAAAGGTCAAAAAGTCATGCAATATGGATCCAAAATAAGAGAGACAAGGAGAAAGCACAATCTGGAAAGTACACCTTTGACCAATTAAAAATGTCAGGCTGTCCTACAATATTTTTCAAATAACACAGTGAATCCAGAACTGTGGTAATGCACTTCTCTAACTGCAGTTGAGCTTAGCATGCATTAAATCCAAATTTTTTAGAATCTTTATAAATGCCCAATAGGTAAGACAACTTTTGCTGCAGCTAAAGAGAATTGTCACTGAAAGCCAAGAATAAATAATAGCAAGCCAACATCGAGAAAGAGTTTTATGTGCTACAGTTATAAGTTCACGTGGTGGTAGTAAATAGTTTCTAGCTTTTGCCGTTTACTTGGGGGAATATTCTACAATTTCTGTTAGAATTGATACCTGATAGTACTTTTAATCATCTTGTTTGAATACATCCAGCATACCAAAGAGATTCTCAATCATAATCTTTTTATGTTTAATTACTGACCAAAAGGCTCCAGAAGCCTGCTTTTAATTTATCTTCAAGTTCCACTCAAATCTCAATACTTAATACAAAATTTGATCTTTCAAGCCAAGCACATTTTTCTTTTGCGCAACAGCGAAATCCATAAATCTCTAATCCAATATTCACTGAGAAAAACCCCAAACTCTTTGTCTAAATATACACATGATTCCTCATAAACCAAAGCAGTAAAGATGAATGTCTCAATAGGCAGAAAAATGCATAGCATGATATCCTTCACAAAAGAAAAGCAATCAGGGAAAAAAATAGTTTTGTTAGAAGTAAAATTCACCATAATCATTTGTAAAAACACATGGGCGGTGGTGACAACTTATTTTCGCAAGACTAACTTGTGAACTTATTGCCATGAACAACAAGGGAACTGCCTAGAGGTACTAGTCAAGTTGAATAAAATTCTAACAATTTATGCCAACAAATATTGGAATGCACAATGTTATAATCTGTAAGTTGGCAACTAGTATACTAATGTCATTTACTGTCCAAGCAGCAATCTCTTTCAAAAGTTAAGAAAAGCAAAAAACCATGAAACGCCTTAAATCAAATAAGGTACACTAACTAATTTTGTAATAGAAAATACCTGTGTTCCCCAAGTTTTGGACGGGTAGTAGCCAAGGTACCAGTGAAACCGACACCAATAACTGGGGATCCTGATTGGACAAATAATATACATATTTATAAGCGAGTCCAAATCATCCATTTCACATGCCACAGGACTTTGGCAAATTACTAAGCAAAAATAAAGAAAAAACTGATTGGTACAAGCACATGTTTCCAAGAACGATTATAATTTTCTTTCTTTTCTTGGATCCAGACCTAAGTGCATCATGGTTTTTTTTTTTTTTATAATTTGAATAGTCAACCTGGTCTGGAGAGCTTGAGAGCACGATTGTAAGCCAACAAAGCCATATCTTCAGCAGTCTGTTGACTACAAAACTGAGCTGGAATCTGCAAGAAAGAAGACAAAAATTAACAACAAAGTGTAAAATTCAAGAAACATACAGAAAATTAATTAATAACGGACCTTGCCGAGTAATTGAATCGTAGACATCCTGGAGTAAGGAATCAAAGCCTCGAGCACAGTGTTTGAAGCACCAGGAACTGAAATCAACGATCCTAATACCTAATCACGTTCAAATTCAGCGTGATTCCCATTATTATCATCAGAAACTCACAAATCAAACACAGAGAAATAGAGAGATTACCTGAGATGCTCCACCGGAGAGATAGAGAACGGCCTGAAATGGACTTGAGTGTATCGCTTCTACGATGGCTCGAATGCAAGCGTCTGTCATGGTCTTCTTCGCGTCTCTCCAGTCTCTTCTGAATGAATCGTCTCTAAGGAAGATAAGACAAAAACTACGATGCCGTTTGGCGAAAAGCTGATCCGAAAACAACAAGTCTTATCCGAGTGTCACGTCGTTTTTGTAGATTGTCAACGGGTCCACCAAGCTTGACTTGGATCGAAGCATACCGAAAGTAATTACCCACATCATATGCACAAAATTGGCGAAAAACTGCAGAATCCCAATCACACAATTACCCACATCATATGCATAAAATTGACGGAAAAATGTGCAGAATCCCAATCAAAGATAATTACTGGGTGAGCAAACCAACCCGCCAACCCGCAACCACGCAAAAACCAACCCAACCCGCAGCTATGGGTTGGGTTGGTTTGGGTTCGCGGATTGGTTTGGGTTCAAAATTTTCAACCCGCACACTTGCAGGTTGGGTTGCGAATTTGAAGTTTTTCAACCCAACCCAACCCGCGAGCCCGCATATATTTTTTTTATTTTTTAATTTATTTTTTATAAATATTTATATATTTTTATATAAATTTTGTATGTTTTCTTATGTATTTATACTATTAATTCTTTATAAATAAGATATTTTGATTTTAAAATTTACATAATTACGTATGTGTATTACATTTACATATTTTATAGAATATATTTTAATTGATTTATATTTATATATATAAAATCTATGTTTTTTAACATTTTTTATGTGTAAGTTTTTTTATTCACTACCCACAAATTCATAATAATATTTTTTTTAATAAAAATTATAAAAAAAAATTACAAACTCAACCCGCGGGTTCAACCCAACCCGCAAACTCTGCGGGTTGGGTTGGTTCGGGTTGAGTTTTAAAAATCATAAAACCCAACCCAACCCGCAGATTGATGTGCGGATTGGGCTGGGATTTCCCCTCAACCCGCCCCAACCCAACCCGTGCTCACCCTATTAATTACTCACAATTGGCATCATCACCCTATTAATTACTCACAATTGCCATCATCATATGCATAAAAGGTGCCGAAGACCCAAAACCAAATTTTGGGAAAATTACAAAAATAACCCAAATAAATATTCAATCAGATCTTTTAAACCAAAACTCCAATTTTAATAATTCAAAAGCCAAAAAGCTTAGAATCAATCATGGATTTATTTTTTCAATGTCAAAATAATAATTTTGCTTATAGAAATTAAAATTGACATTAACGTATGTGATGAACCTGGTTTTGGCCGGAGGGCATTACCTGGTTCGATGAAGCAACTCTGGGTTAAAAGCTGCCTGCAAGTTAATGAATGCACAGGAATGGCCCTGCGATTCACCTCCGATGCTTAAGTCAGTAAAGTGTTTGAGAGAGATAATAAGTGCAAATGGCAATAGTGCGTACCTTTTTCCAGTACAGGAGCTGCCCTTTTATACTGGTGAGATGAGATCTCTTTGACATAGATATGGTCGACTGTGATCTTAACTGATTTGGCTAAATCAGTTGTGATCTTGGTGGAAATCCTAACTGATCGTTATCTTAGCAGATCTGGCAGCTAAGATTACGGAAATAAGTTATTATTTGATGAAGGAATCGTATGGAGGTTAGTCTCTTCGTGGCTCTTGATTGTTGTAGCAACGCCTCCTCTTTCGCCTTCTCGTGAACGCTAGGTTGTTGGCGTTCTTGACCGACGTGGGGCATTTGGTGCCTTAACCACGTTAGGGCTCTTTCTGTGGACGCCTAGCTATTGGCGTTCTCGATTGTCATGAGGCGCTTGGTTCCTCACTCGTGTAGAGCTCTTTTGGCGTTCTCGCCCAAGGGATTCCTTTGATGGGCCTTGAACGCCTATGGCCTTTGTCTTCTAGGCTTCCAAGTCATTGGGCCTATTATCAGTATGATATTCATATTATCAAATAAAGCTAGACAGAGGTAAAAATATAACTCTCGTACCACATGTAAGACCACAAGTAAAATAATCATGTCTCACAAATAAAACTAACGCGGAAACTAAACGAATAAATAATTATATCAACCTCTATTTGATAAAACCAGCAAGCAGATTATTTTGTGACTGACGAATTGCTAATCGTGATGGAAACAAGAAAAAGTAATCTTAAGTCATGAACTCACTCACATAGAACTCTCAAGGATTAGCCTCTCTTCCCATCAAAGAGAATGAGAGCCCAAGAATTGTAACCACCCACAAATATTAAAACTTCACATTCAATCAAAATAATAAAGATTTATAATTCATCAATATCATAAAGGGTCACCATCAATTTTAAAGAATAGATCTGAAACTGACGGAATGTCAATGATGAAAAACTTACAATTCAAACCCAAAAATAAATAAATTTCCTCCTGCATTAATTAGGTAGATTGACCCAAAGTGTAATATAGCAGGCAAGATTGTATAGATATTAGATGCAAGTACTTCAATCATCAATTATAATGTTAAATGAATTTGGTGCAGATGATATTAGATGTACTTTGTAAAGTGTACCTTTAGGTATGATGTTGGGGTTGTAAAGGGAAAGCATTGGTTTTACNTTTTGTTCGTAGGGCGTTTCTTGTGTGGGCGCCACTTTGAGTGGCGTTGATTGATATTAACGCCAGCTGGCCCTGTCTTTTCACATCCCTTGCTGTCGTTTCGAGTTCGCGTGTCAGGTTCATAGTGTCCACGTGCCACTGCGTGATTTGCCTACCCTTCATCATGATGGCGGGTCGTGGACCGAGGGGGGCGCATTTAATGCGGCGCTTCGATTTTCGTGAAAAGTTGAAAAAACCGCCATTTCTCTTCCTTCCCCCCCACTTCGACACTTTTACATTTTTCAAACCTCTTTCTTCTCCAAGCTTTTCTCTGCATTTTCGAGTTTTCAGAATCGACCCATTTCCTTCATCCTCCTGCTGTGCTGTTGCTTTTCTCCGTCAGGTGTGTTCGAGACTTACCTAGTAAGTGATCTATTGGTTCCCTTTCGTCATTCCTTTTTCTCTATTTTGAGTTTCTGGGTTTGGTCCAATGTTTGTTCACACTTGTTCTTCATGTTCTTCGCAGTTTCTTTCAGATTTTGCTTCGAGAGTTTCTTTGACTACTTCGTGCATTCATGGATCTCGAAAAAAGTGAGTTCTTCTCCTCCTGAATCTTTTAATGCGTTTTTGTTTTCTGTTGTTTGTCATTCTGGGTTGGGTTTATGGTCTGGTGATCAATCATAACTTGCCAAGGGTTTTCCTCCCCCTTTCTTGCTGGTGGATGGAGATGCAATCTCCGAGAAATGTACTGAACTGGTCCCTGTTTCCACGGCTGCTGGAAACAAGGTGGTGTTGGAGATTGTGCCCTAGGGCCAATCATTTTATTTGATAAATATGTTGTGAACATATTATTAATTTATGGAAGATAAATTAATGTGTTGTCATATCATTCGCATGTTTACTATGATAACGTCCATGATTAATTATGAGATAATTAATCTAAAATTGTCCCTGGTCGATTATTTTTGTGGGAGCAAAAATAAACTAAGACCAGCATGACCTCGGTGCATGAGATGCACGCACTAGATGCTGGGACGAGAGTCATGGTGCAATTACGTAAGGTGGTTACGAATTGCTGGACTGACCCGGAGA
>QANZ01030885.1:150847-162323 GCA_003254925.1 Chamaecrista fasciculata | reverse complement strand
TATTTGAAATTCAAATGGAGATTTGAAATTCAAAAGATTTGGTGAGTATCTTTAAATATCTTTGGTGAATCAAAAATAAGGAAGTTTTTGATTAAATAAATTCCAAGGATAATTTAAGGCATATGGCGCATGGAAGGTGGGTCCCATTGGGAGATTTGATCTCTCAATTTGATTCTCCAAGATTGCATTCTGAATTTAATTATAATATTAAGGTAATATTATAATTATAAATTCAAGGCCTAAAATAATTATATTATCAAAATATCTTTATTTTAGGAATTTTAAAATCACCAAAATTCTTCCCTATTTATAGGGGGCAAGTCGACTTGCCCCACACACTACTAAGTGAAACCCTAGTTTTGATTTTCCTCCTAAGAGTTAGAGAGAGAAAATAATTCCTTTGCACACACTATAGAGAAAGTCGACTTTCT
This sequence comes from Chamaecrista fasciculata, assembly GCA_003254925.1. Lineage (NCBI taxonomy): Eukaryota > Viridiplantae > Streptophyta > Magnoliopsida > Fabales > Fabaceae > Chamaecrista > Chamaecrista fasciculata. The sequence goes on along the minus strand of QANZ01030885.1, from coordinate 161,892 downwards.
CTAAGAGTTAGAGAGAGATTTCGACTTTGCTCATATAATTAGGGTTTGAGAGAAGAATAGGCAAGAAGGAGTTCTTGTGGGGGGATTCTTCTAGCGCCACCTCCAAAGTCTGAATTATCAGGAAGGAGTTCTTGAAAATTCAGAGGTCTGTAGATTGGTCCCGGAAATTCTTTTGAGAAAAGAATTTGGAGGCTAGCACCTCGGTGGTCAAAGAAACTGTTCGTGTGGATTACTGGCAGAGGGAGAACTCTGGGAGTGGATCCGTGGAACTCGCCCCGTACAACCTGTGTTTGAAACTCTGAGGTATAACACTAACCAAAAGTTTTAAATTCTACTAGCGGATTCGTTCGGGAATCATAGGACCTAGGCGTTTTTTTTTATTTTTATTTTAATTTTTGCTTCCGCTGCCTTAGGCGCCTAGGATTCCCAACAGGTGGTTCCTGAGTCGTCAGCGCCTGTGGCGTCAGCGCCAACGAGGGTTGCTTCTCCCATGGAAAGGATTGGCGGTGATGCCGTGGACTCCGCTTCTTCAACCTCCACGGAGATTCGAGAGATGTTGTCTCCGGACGAGGCGTCCACGGGAGAGGATCGTTCCATAGTTCAGGCTGCTGCTCCGATATGGGCGTCCATAGGTGATTGTAATCCTCGGCAGACAATCTGCGGGGAGGAGGTTGATTTTCTTGCTTATCCAGATTGGTTTCTTTCATCCAACAAGGGGCTCGCTAAAGTTCCGTGGGTTAAGGGCGCCGTTGAGACCATGCCCTGTGGTCCTGACAGGGCGCAAGTGATGAGGAATGCTCGCCCCGTCGTCGATTGGCGTCGCCAAAATCTTGATGAGAAGGTTCAACAAGGTCATTTGGACCAAACCAATGACAATGTTAAAGAATTCTGGACCTGGCTCCATGACGATGAATTTATCCGTGATCTCAACAAAGAGCTGATAACCAATTCGCCTCGCCGGCGTTCCTCGGGATGTCGGATTTCGACACTTAGCCATCTGAAGGACCCTCCTAGTATGCTCTATACTGATGGTAGAGGGTTTATGATTTGCGAGCACGTTCTTCAAAGCTGTGATATCGAGATGCCTTTCAACCCAGCAGTGCTGGATTTGCTGGCGATTATGAATATTGCACCTATTCAGATAAGTGCCAATGGTTGGCGCATCCTTCTCGGTTTCATCGCCAAGTGCCAGCGGGACGGCGTTCGCGCTACAGCGCGGTTGTTTCTTTTTTTCTTTTATCCGCGATGGGTGGATAACGCCTTTATTTCTTATTATCGGCGTCCTGGGCGCCCATTAATCCTTGAGCATGCTGTCAGCAATCCTAACGAGTGGCAGTACAAATTTTTCTTTATTGAGGGGTCTGGGTCTAGGCGCCCTTTCTGGGTTCGTGCGTCTGACGAGCGCGCCATGTTCCCTTTGTCTTGGCGGCGGCCACGTCTCGGTCCGTTTGAGTGTAACTGGAGAGATTTGACTGTGGAGGAGCGTTTGGGGGCCCTTCGGTTGATCACCACAGACCCTCTTGACCCTAAGCGTTGTATGTTTTTACTATTTTGTTTGTCAGGTTTGGATTGTTTTATGCGCTTTACTAATTCCTGTTTTGGTTTTGTCAGTGCTCGCGGCGAATGGTGCCGATGTCATTGGGAGTAAGCGTACCCAAGCTGATAAAGGCAAGGGGAAAGTAGTTGTTGCTCCAAAGAAGGCGTCCTTTGCCGCTGCCGCTGCTGGTGCTCCGAGGAAGTCAGGGGGCGTAGTCATCCGTGAGCCCTCGGCGACCTTACGCCCTCCGTCCCAGTCTTCCAAAGGAAAGGAGAGTGCCATCACGGGCAAGGATGGGGAGCCCCCGAAAAAGCGTCAGCGCCCCACAGTAGAGGTTCCTCAAATTCCAGCGCTCCCAGAGGCTGATGATTTCAACGCTTTGGAGTTCCTCTCCAAATCCTTATCGGAGGCTGGTTCGGTCAAGAGGGACGACCTGGCTCGGGCGTCCACGGAGAATTTACAGGATCCCTCTGAAGAGGCGGCTAAGTTTCTTCTTGCTACAGGGGTGTGGTTGTTGGCCAACAGCGTCTCTAGGAAGGATCTTTTATCTGAGCGAGACGCCGCTCGTGACGACGCCAAGAGAGCTCGCCAAGACTTACTTGAGTTGAAGGATGAGCTCAATGTGACGAAGGCGTCGCAGGAATCTCTCCAGGGGGATTACGATCGAAGGGGTCATAGGCTTCAAGAAGTCAACAACTTGAATGAGGAACTGAACGCCAAGGTGGCGTCCTTGACTATAGAATTACGGGAGTCGCAGGAGAATTTCCAGGCTTTGGGCGCCATGGCTTTGCATCAAGTAAAATGGCGGGGTTCTCGCTACAATTATATCGGTTTCAAAAACGCCATAGCGCAACTGCGGCTTCGCAATCCTAACCTTGATGTTACGGGGATTTGCCCAAACAAGGTTGTTGAAGGGAGGCTTATTCGGGATCCCATCCGCACTGATGCCATAGCCAAGATACCCCGTATGCCCGAAAAATATGACCTTGAGGGGTATAATTCTGAAGGTGACGAAGACTTCCCGTGGTTCCCAGACATGGAAGTTCCTCCTCTCGGAGAGGGCGTTCCTGCTGAGACAGTGCCTCCTGCTGCTTCGGGTGTTGGCGCAAGTGGCGTTGTGGCTCAGGAAGTGGAGGCAAACGTCCCTTCAGGGGAGAACGCCGAGGGTGCCCCAAGTGCTGCTACGACCGAGAGCGTTCCTTCTGCTACTTAGGCCTGCGTGCCTTTGTTTTTACTTGGTTGGGCCTGCGTGCCCTTTTGTGAATTTTTTAGTTTTTAATTGGATTACGGCGCTGACGCCGTTTTGAATTGTGACTGATATTGGCCTGTCGTGCCACTTTTTTTGAATTGTTGGGCGTTGATGCCCTTAACATGTTATTTTTGTGCTTGATTTCCTTTGCTTTGAGCGTTCTCGTTCTGTGATGTGTTTTTAACTTGTGTTTTTCGATTCGATTGATATGTTGTTTTGCACCTTAAGGCGCTGCCTCGCGTTGGGCACGCTTCGAGCGTTTATGCGTATTATACGCTAAGTTTTGACTAGTCATCCAAGGGAGGGTCGGTCCGCATGGTAGTGAGTGTCATACTCACAAGGCTCCTTCGAGGGCCTTTTCGCTGCTGTTCCGAGGGCGTCCCCTCGAGCAGCGCTAACTTCATTATTTGTTGAAGAGAAAAAGTAATTCATTAATTATGAGAGCAAAGTACAACTGGCGCTATGGCCTTATTTAAACAATGCCATAATTTAAACGAAATCAATCCACTTAGGGAAAATAAAACTTGAGTTTTGCCATATTCCAGGCGTTTGGGAGTGATTTCCCTGCTGGCGTTTCCAGTCGGAAGGCGTTCCTGGGTAAGGCTTCCATGACTCTGTAGGGGCCTTCCCAGTTTGGTCCGAGCTTGCCGTGTCTAGGATCTTTTCTGTTGTTTTCGACGGTTCTAAGCACCAAATCTCCCACTTTGAGGGTTCTAGGTTTGATTTTTGAGTCGTGGTATCTCTTCACCATTTGATTGTAGGCAGCTTGTCTGATGGCTGCAACCTCTCTTCTTTCCTCCAAGCTATCTAAGGCTTGGAGCCTGGAGCTGGCGTCATTGGTGTTCGGATAATTGATTATCCTCTCAGTCGGGACGTTCACTTCGGCAGGTATGACCGCTTCATGTCCGTATGCTAAGGCGAAAGACGTTTCTTTCGTAGATGTTTGTTACGTGGTCCTGTATGACCATAGGACTGAGGGGAGCTCATCAACCCATCTTCCCTTAGCTGACTCCAGTCTTTTCTTAATTCCTTGTATGATGATTCTATTGGCCAACTCAACTTGGCCGTTTGTGGCTGGATGTTCTACCGAGGTGGTTTTGTGATGAATTTTCCAAGCCTTGCAAAAGTCTTGGAACTTTCTGCTTGTGAATTGGGCGCCATTGTCAGATATTAGAGTATTTGGGACTCCAAATCTGGTAATGACGTTCTGCCATAGGAATTTCTCCATGGCTTCCGAAGTTATGGACGCCACAGGCCTGACTTCCACCCATTTTGTAAAGTAGTCGACGGCGACTATGAGAAACTTTCTCTGATAGGCTGCTGTTGGGAATGGTCCTGCAATGTCGATTCCCCATAAGTCAAACGGCCAAGGGGAGGTGATGGCGCTCATGGGAGCTGCATGTGTATGGATCATGTTAGCGTATTTCTGACATTTCTCGCATGCGCGCACAACGTTCTCAACGTCTTGTAGTAGCGTGGGCCAATAGTAGCCTGCTCTCTGGATCTTTCTTCGCATTGCCATTGGGCCTTGGTGACTTGCACATAGGCCTTCGTGGACTTCAGTCAACACCCTTCTGACTTCATTCCCTGCTATGCACTTGGTCGCTGGGTGGCTCATGTTTTTCCTGTATAGTGTTCCTTGTCTGACGAAGTACCTGCCAGATCTTCTTGTGACTTTTCTTGCCTCGGTTTTATCTGATGGAAGGGAGCCTTTTTCTAGGTAGTTGAATATCGGAGTCCTCCAATCGACAATTTCTTCCGTAGGGAGAACGTCTTGTTCCAGTATTGAGGGCTCCCTGAGAGTTGTCTTGATGATGGAACTCCTTCCTTTTTGTTTGGCTTGGACGCCAGCTTGGCGAGCTCATCGGCTCGGGCGTTCTCACTTCGTGGGATATGATTAAAGTGTTGGGAAATCACAGAGGGAGCGCAGCGGAAAATTAAAAAAAACTTGATAAAACTAAAAGCTAACTCTGTGATTCCTTCCAGGATCCACTAACTATGTTTATACCAGATTAGAAAAGATGTTTACCTAGTTTTGATCGGTGACTTATCGTATTCGCGAATTTGAGAAGTCCACAGAGTGTCCTTCCTCTACCAGTGATCCACACGAGCAGTTTGGCAGATGCCTAGGTGCTAGCCTCCTTCACTTCTTCCCAAGTGAATACGGGAACTCTATCTATGATTCTTGAATAATCAAGAACTGTTCTTGATTATCAAGATTGATTGGGAAGTACTAATATTATCAGGTGCAGGTCCAATTCTCTTTCTTCAAGAAAATCGACTCACTCTCATAATATTAGGACTAGGCGATTTTTCACTCTCTATAGATGCTCTAGGCGAAATTCTTGGTCTGACCAAGAATTGATCTGTGTTGTGAGTTATCTCTGAGATAGGCGCCTAGTGCCTCTATTTATAGTGTTCTCATTCCTAGTTTTAGGGAATCCTAATCCAATTAGGATATCTCTAAGATATGGGATATCTTTTAGATATCTCAAAATATCTTTTGATTTATAATATTAAACTTAATATTATAATTCAAAAATAAAGCCCAATTTTCGAATTTGACCTATCCAAGATCAAATCTTGGATCAAATCTTGATTTGCTCAAATCCTATTGGTTGGAATGAGTCATGAGATTTTGATTTTATAATTTAAATATTACTTTAATAATTAAATATAAAAATCGACTTTAGCCTAGACCCAAACTCTAAAATGCAAGATCAAATCTTCCATCCCAAGAAAGGGGGTAGGCGAAATTCTCATGGAGTTTTTGGAGGAATTTTATAACAACCCAAACTCCTTAGGTAGTTATAACTAATTCCTAACAATTTTGAATAAAAGAATTACCTTAATATCTTTTAATTCAAATCCTATATCTTTTCCAAAAGATATTTATCTTATCTTTATTTAATTAATAAAAACAATTTCTATTAATAAAAACAAAGATAATGAGGCGCCACCCTCATCCTTTTATTTCCCAATTTTAGTGAATTTAATAAATCAATAATTCCCTAATTTTTAGGAAACTTATTTAATTTATTTATTCACTAATATTTTAATTGTAAAACTATTTAACAATTAATTTAAATTTAAATTTGTCCAACAAATTTAAAACCTCAATCATAGATATTTATTTAAGACAAGATTTAATGTCCTAAGACATTTAACTATGTCCTAAATTGTGTCACCTAAGTGACTCACGAATTAACCCTAATTCGTGTCCCAAAAATTAGCATCTTGATCCTGCTCATGTGTGACCCAGCAGGCCTCACGTGAAGTTGGCAGCAAGTCATCTTATGACTCACAAGTCGTGAGCGGACTCTAGCAAGCCATCACGACTACCCAAAACACGGGAGTTATCGCTTTAACGTTTTAACGATTTAACCTAAATACCACCTTGTCATAATTCCTATTGTCTCACGATATTTTGGTCATGGATCAGGCACGGGAATGTCATCCAAAATCCAAACCACAACTTTCTCGATTTCCTGAGTTAGTCCCAATTCCCAGCGTGGCCACGCATTTCTTGGACAGACTCATCGAGGGCGCCAGTTAAATATCTCTCATCTTAATGAGGGACAAAATCCCATCTTGGTCAACCACATTCCTTTGCACGGTAATCAACCAAACCCGTACCTAGCCTGTATGGCTACCCTGCTACGGGTAACGTTGGACTAGGCCAAAGTTTGACAACTACAATGCCGGAATAGTCAAGACCTCAGGTCTAAGGCTATCGTGACAGGTGTACAGGAGAGGCTCGCTTATGACTAAACCCATGCAGGACTCTCCGGGTCGGTCCAGCAACTTGTAACCCTTACATAATTGCACCATGACTCTCGAGAAGCATCTAGTGCATGTATCTCTATACACCGAGGTCATGCTGGTCTTGGTTCATTTACGTTCCCACGTGAATGATCGACCAGGGACAGTTTTAGATTATTTATCATATAATTAATCAAGGATTGTTATCATAGTAAACACGCTAATAATATGATAACCATTAATTTATCTCCATAAATTAATTAATATGTTCAAAACATATTTATAAAATGATTGGCCCTAGGGCACAATCTCCAACAGACTCCCACTTGCACTAGGTACAATCATTAATCAAACTGTTCCTACACTAGAAACATTCATTAATGTGTCTAATCTCCATAGACATTACATGTCGTTCATGTATGACCCTTGCAAGAGGCTTTGTAAGAGGATCGGCAACATTATCCTCGAATGCTACCCTTCATATCCACCATCCCATGGTGATAACGTCGGAGAGTATATATATATACATATATATTCCACTGTCGGAACATCAGTGGGAGTCTGCAAAGATTTCTAATCTCTTGGCGCCTATGTTGGCTGCCAATTTCAACGCAGCGATCAACGCCTCATACTCCGCCTGATTGTTGGTAATGGGACACTCGATTTCGATGGACTGTTCGATGATGGAGCCGTCAGGGGCTCGCATTACTACTCCTGCTCCTCGCTGGGAGTTTGACGCGGCGCCATCGATGTGCACGCTCCAAGTCCAATTCTGGGCGATGTCTGGTCCGGTCATCTCCGCTATGAAGTCTGCTAATGCTTGCCCTTTGATGGCCCTTCTTGGCTCAAAGGCGATCCCATACTCTGAGATTTCCACGGACCATATTGACATCCTTCCAGCAATATCTGGTTGTTCGATCATTTGCTTGAGAGGTCTATCCGTTCTGACGATTATTTGGTATTGCTGGTAGTAGTGTCGCAGCTTCCTAGTTGAGTGGAGTAATGAAAACGTCAGCTTTTCTAGGCGATGGTACCTTTTTTCAGCTCCTGTGAGCGTTTTGCTTGTAAAGTAGATTGGTTTCTGCTCTTCCCCGTCTTCGAGTACCAAGGCAGAACTGATAGCGTCGTCTGTGGACGCCAAGTAAACGTAGATTGGTTTATCCTTGATCGGAATTACCAAAATCGGCGGTGACGCCAGATACGCCTTCAGCCTTTGGAAGGCTTCCTCGCATTCCTTGGTCCATTCGAATCGTTTGTTTGCTTTTAGTGTTTGAAAGAAAGGCAAGCATTTGTCAGCTGACCTGAACGTAAAGGAGATCGTTAATGAGTAATGCTCGTTTTATTGATAAAGATGGTGCGTCGAAAAGACGGCTCACATAAAATGGCGTGCTTAAAATGAAAAAGACTAGACATGGGTGGTCCTAAAATCAGGAATTTTAAAAACAATAATGAAAGAAGCCGTCAAGGCTTTGTCAAACATAGATAATAGCTCCAAAGCTTTATTATTGGGGTGGCGGTGGACGCCCTCTACCTCGACAGGAACCTATGGAGTGCCGCTAGCCTTCCGTTGAGGCGTTGGACCTCCTTAATTGTCCTAGGAGAGTGCATCTCCAGGATAGCTTTGCACTGGTCCGGGTTTGCTTCAATTCCTCTGTTGGTGAGCATGAATCCGAGGAATTTTCCCCCGTTGACGCCGAAGGCGCACTTTGAGGGGTTCAGCTTCATTTGGTACTTCCGTAGTTGGTTGAAGATCTCCTTCAAGTCTTCAGTGTGCTTTCCGCCTTCTTTTGTTTTTACCACCATATCGTCGACGTAGACCTCCAGATTCTTCCCAATGTGATCTCTAAAGAAAAGATCCATCATTCTCTGGTAGGTAGCGCCCGCGTTCTTTAGTCCGAAAGGCATCACCGTGTAGCAATACGTGCCCATCTCCGTTATGAACGCCATTTTTTCGGCGTCTTCAGGGTTCATTTTTATCTGATTATACCCGCTGAAGGCATCTAAGAAACTCATCGTCTGATGACCACAGGTCCCATCCACAAGTTTGTCGATATTGGGAAATGGGTAGTGATCTTTTGGACATGCCTTGTTGAGGTCAGTGAAGTCTACACACATCCTCCACTTGCCGTTAGATTTCTTGACCAGTACCACGTTAGAGAGCCATTCGGGGTACTTGGCTTCCCTGATAAATCCCGCGGTTAGTAGTTTACTAACTTCTTCTTTGATTGCCGCTTGGCGCTCATGGCCAAAGAGGCGCTTTCGTTGGATTACTCCTCTTCTGCCATCGGTGTTCAGACTGTGACAGATGAGCTTTGGATCAATTCCTGGCATGTCTGCAGGACACCAGGCGAAGACGTCCGAAGATTCCCTCAATAGCTGGATGAGTTCGGACTTCTCTTCTTCACGAAGGAGCATGTTGATCTGAACCGTTTTCTCGGTGTCCTTGCCTAGCTGCACCACTTCCAAATCTCCTGTTGGCTTGGGCCTTTGATTCGAGATCTCGTCCCTGAAATCCTCTATGTTGTCATTCGAACCCTCAAGCTTCCCTTTACTTTGGGCGTTATCAGCCGATGTACTCATTCGCGTTTTTCTCTTCCTTTCCTCTTCATTAGTTTTTGCCAGACTCATCGCATAGCACTGTCTGGCTGTCCTTTGGTCCGCTCTCACTTGACCCACTCCCTGTGGCATTGGAAACTTCATGCGAAGGTGAGCAGTGGATATTACCGCTCTCATTTTGTTCAGGGATGGACGCCCGAGAAGGACATTGTACGCTGAGGGCGCCTGCACCACCAAGAATTCCACCATAATACTCGTCACCCTTGGCTTTTCTCCCACGGTGAGTCGTAAGTCAATGCTGCCAAGGGCTGGTATCTGATCTCCTGTGAACCCTATAAGGCGCCCATGGTGTTCCTTGAGATCTGACCTTGGAACGCCCAGTTGGTCAAAGCATGGCTTGTAAATGATGTCAGCAGACGAGCCCTGGTCTACCATGATTCTTTCAATTGTAAAGGTACCAACTCGTGCTGTGATCACCATGGGGTCATCATAATCCTGGTTGACTTCCCACAATTCATCGTCAGTGAAGGTTATGGGTTCAACCCATCTTTCTGCCTTGGACGCTTCCTTGTAATCAATCCTAAGTATGGATCGATTCACCTTCCTCTTCTTATGCGGAGTTTTGGCGCCGCTCTTCTCTATACCTCCTGAGATGGTGTGGATGATCCCAGATGGTTTGTCATCTCTCGGCGGTGTGCGCCGATCCCGTTTCTTTTCTTCGCCATCAACGCCTCCTCCTCTTGGCTTCTTCTGCTCGCGAGCGTTTTTCTCCTCTCTGGGCCTCTTACTTCCATCTTTTTTAATGAACCTGGATGGGAGGCGTCCCAATCTGATCAGGTTTTCGATCTCGTCCTTCAAGACAATGCATTCATCTGTTGTGTGTCCTTCTGTTCTATGATACCTACAATATTTGCTGGTATCAACATTTCGCCCTGCTCTCCTAGGGCAGTCAGGGAGCCTCGGTAGTAGATCTGTGTTGCAGATTTCTCGGAAAACCTCTGATTGAGACACGGCGAGAACAGGGTAGACAGCATGCCTTCCCCTGGGCGGGGATCGTGGACGCCGGGAGTATTCCCTTCCTTTTGGTGCTTGGGAGCCACCAGCTTTTTCCGAGTTTTTACCATATGACTTTCTAGTGTCTGGTTCAATCCTCGCGAAGCGATCACGCTGGGTTTTGTCTAAGTCTTCCTTTGTTATGAACTCCTCAACCATTGAGAGGAGCTCTCCGACAAATCTGGGAGCCTTGTGTGTGAGCTCCTTATGTGCATGACCTGGTCTGATTCCTGCTAGGAATGAATATACTGCGATTTTGTCGTCAACTTCTTTGATGCTCAGCAGAGTTTTGTTAAACTTTGCCAAGTAGTCTCTGTTGGAGATTGTGCCCTAGGGCCAATCATTTTATAAATATGTTTTGAACATATTAATTAATTTATGGAGATAAATTAATGGTTATCATATTATTAGCGTGTTTACTATAATAACAATCCTTGATTAATTATATGATAATTAAATCTAAAACTGTCCCTGGTCGATCATTCACGTGGGAACGTAAATGAACTAAGACCAGCATGACCTCGGTGTATAGAGATACATGCACTAGATGCTTCTCGAGAGTCATGGTGCAATTATGTAAGAGTTACAAATTGCTGGACCGAAACGGAGAGTCCTGCATGGGTTTAGTCATAAGCGAGCCTCTCTTGTACACCTGTCACAATAGCCTTAGACCTGAGGTCTTGACTATTCCGGCATTGTAGTTGTCAGACTTTGGCCTAGTCTAACGTTGCCCGTAACAGGGTAGCCATAAGGGCTAGGTACGGGTTTGGTTGATTGTCGTGCTGATGAATGTGGTTGTCCAAGATGGGATTTTGTCCCTCATTAAGATGAGAGATATTTAACTGGGCCCCTCGATGAGTCTGTCCAAGAAATGTGTGGCCACACAAG